>JAXCGZ010015502.1:0-55000 GCA_037179515.1 Halocaridina rubra | reverse complement strand
AAAAATAAAAGTCTGTAATCTTCTTGTTTATATATCTAGACATCTACTCATTTAAGAAAAAAAATCACAAATTAATACAATACAGATGAAGGGTGATTCATCTACAGGAAAAATATTTAAAGCTCAAAATATCTTGATACTCATATTCAAAGATGCAATAAAAATTACATCACACAAGATAAGATGTAAAAAGTAACATAAAAATAACAATTACACTATAAGTATTTACCAATTGATAGGAATTTGCGTGATACAGCACACATTAATGTTAGAAATATTTTCAAAGAACACTGTTAATTCTTCAAGCATTGGCTAAAATATCCAATAACTTCATAGGTAAATACAGAAAATTAAGTACAAATCTTCCAAATGTCTTACAGCATATATTCACGAGCAATTCTAGACACATTCATCAGTGTCATCATGTAATCGAGCATTTCTAGACACATTCATCAGTGTCATCATGTAATCATTCAACTACACTTTCAAGGAATCTCCAGCAATTTTTACAGCTCCTAAATCAAGGTTTCTCCAAAACTTCCATAGGACTTGGTGAGTTTAATGATGAATGCCGTACTCTTAGCTCTTTTGCCATCTCAGTGTCCTTTAAATTAACACCAAGTTCCCTGGCTTTTCGGCGGGATCTCCATACCTTAAGAAAAATTAAAAAGTTAGAAAAAATTAAAGAAATTTGTATTTAAATAAAAATTTGACATTGCAATACCATTTCAATACATTTATATACATATACAATGGTTGTAATCAACCTTTGTAAAGGCGATGACTAAGTCAATGCACACACATTCACCAGAACCTGATATAGATCGATCACTCCTCTTAGCACCTTGGGGATAAATGGCTGCAACAATTTCCCCCCATCTCCATGCTTGGGTTACTCAAAAGGTAAGTTAAAATTAAATTTTTCCCAATTTTTACTATTTCCTACTGAAATGGCTTACCAGCACTGTAAGCCATTTTAATAGGAAATAGAAAACCTTATCATATAAGAGTAAGACGTTCCACACCATGTAAGATTTATATATGCAGTGCTGTACAGTACTTAGGCTAAAGACACTTCACTATTATGTAAAAGCTAAAGAATATAGTATTAATGAATTTTAATATAGTAATAATAACGTAATAATACAGTACAGTACAGTAATGCATACATTAATACATGGGTAAATTATGGATTGGTTTTTGTTCGTATCTATAAATGTTCGTAAGTAGGGGAGCTTCTGTATATGGAAAATTGTAAGTCCTGTAAATTCTCACTGAAAAGTCCACAAGAAACTTATTGAATGAATATAATCTGCAAAACTTAACCAAAATGCTGAACTGATTCTTATTAAATACAATAATAATAACAATCAAGCAAAACAGAGACACATCAACTGATTTAGCATACTAAAATACCTTACAAATCTCTAGTTACCTTAATTTTATGATCATCACTAACAGTAACCAGCATCTCAGGATTTTTTGGATTGAATGCAACAGCGTTGACAACATCTTTATGTGGTAACCGACACAAACATACACCATAATGTCTCTCCCAAATATATCCTTGTCTATCTTCGGCACCACTATAATACAGAAAATATATTGTAATATTACATGATTATTAATCAATTATGAAATACATTTGGATTAACTTACATAAACACTTTTGAAAGTGAAATTTTTTTTAATATAAAATCAAATGTTTAAAACGACAATACAGTTTCCTCTATGGCCATCTAACCCTATTAAACTGAGTCCTCAAAATTATTCTGTGGTCATGTAGCTACCATGAAACTGTTAAACAAAATAGTTCCGGAGCGTGACATTAAAAGTCATTAATTTCCATGAATCAGCTGGCTCTTTTCACACACCTAATTCATCATGAAAACAATTGAAATCTTTGTAGAATTATACAACTGATATATGATTATAAAATTGTAATACATTTTCAATATACATTCCATAAATATATAAATCTCACTGACAGATGAGGATCTAGGGGCTTGGATTTCAATTAACTAATATATTCTTATCATGATGTTAGACACTGTTGAAGCTAGCATGGTGGTAACAACTAAATGGATCCAAGTTAGCCTTGCCAAACGGTAGTAAAGTTATGAAATAAGGGTGTTTTATGTGTTTATGTACCATATATATCCGTGGATAAGACGACGCCCAAATTTCAGTCTAAGTTTTATGGTTTGGGCTCATATCAGTGGAATAAGGCAGCCCCCAAACTAGTGTAGGTCGATGAGCACCAAACAGCACAGATGGTGAAATTAATGTATTACCTTAAATTAAAATTGCGTGCCATACAACAGTCGTTTTCAAGTCTGGAAACCCTAGCAACCTTCATTGATTCATCATTATAAAAGATTGTACGGGGTTTTGAGGTTTGTGTTTTAGTGTCTAAAATTTAGTAGCTTAAAAATTTGGAGAATAGTTCAATTTACCTACAGACGGTGAAAAAACAGAGTTCAGGGTGTTATTTTAAGTAGAATTTTATGGTAAGTACTTTTGCATCTGGTCTAAAAGAATACCCCTGGTTTTGGGATGTTTTTCGTAATGATTTGAGTACCCCTGGTTTTGGGATGCTTTTTGATGATTTGAGTGTCATCTTATCCGCCGAGATAAACAGTAGTTTAGTTTCTTGTAAGATGGCAATGTGCTGTTTCATGAAGTGAGTGAATTTTTTATTTTGGTGTTTGCCAAGGGTGTCAAATTGTATTGTATTGAAATTGAGAGCTGTGTGTGTGTGTGTGTGTGTGATTACCTAATTGTGTTTACGGGAAAGAGCCCAAAGCTCGTATCTTCCCGTCTCCTGATCGGTTCCATTTTAGACTTAGTGATACTTATCATACCTGTCCTTAAAACTATGGATTGAGATAGCATTAACTACCTCCTCGCTTAGCCAATTCCAATTATCAACTACTCTTACACTGAAAAAGTATTTCCTTACATCCTGCAAAGAAGTTTTCTTACGAAGCTTCAAACTATGACCTTTAGTTCTAGAGCCAGCCATATCAAAATATCGATCCCTATCCACTCTATCATACCCATGAAGGAATTTAAAGACTGTCACCATATGTGTGTGTGTGTGTGTTTTGGGTGGAGCTGCAGGGGGAAGGAGAGGGTGTGGATAAGCATGTAGGTGAAGAAAAGGTAGTAAAAGAAGGTCAAAATGATAGATGGGGAATGCTCTCAATGTAAAACGGTAGGTGTTTTCGAGATGTGACCATGAGAGAATCATATCTCTGTATAGAAAATATTGCGTTATTGTGTGCTGTGTTAAGAGGTTGGGTAACTGCCTGGGTGACTAAAGCCTCCCTCAGGTTCTCATGCCCCCTGAGAGGCAGGGGTTTGTTGTGGCAGTTTGACATGCACTGCTGCTCCTCTTCAATTTTGTAGCTTTGGGGAGTGAACACACAACTGAGACGATGCCACATCAGGACCAGTAAAACACTTCCTTTCACACTGTCTTGCATTTAGTAATGGGTAAATGATTATATTTCCTACATTCATATCTTGCTCACAAAAAATTCTTACAAACTTCATACTAAGTATAAATATAATTCTCTCTTTTCATGAAACCCATTTCTGGTCTCCTGACACTGAGAGGCCAATTAAATTTCTTGCTTTCCTTGGGATCATGGGATAAGCAGTTATAAAAACTTTAGGATCATTTATAAAATTTCCTGTTCAACCCCACCAGGGCAGATCACGTCATCTCGTTAATATGTGCACCGGACCAGACAATGTCAAAATTTCTTTTACATTCTATGGGCTTGTTTCAAAACAAAATGGGCGCTAGAACACTTGCTTTAGCATACCAATGTTTCCTGGTGCTGTGTGGCATCTTTTCTCCTCCTCAAGTGTTATAAAAAGCACTCAGAGTGAGCGAACGTTAGTGCGTAATTAATCTGTCAAGAGAGGATGCTTTCCATAACTTGTTCTATCTTTAAGGGTTAAATATATGTATTACAGGGTGGTCTAATTGGTGTGTGTTTCATCTATTTATCAGAAATTAGTATGCTTCATAATAACACTGTATTGGAAATATCTTCAGTGTATGAGACGTATTACATGCACAAATCATTGATCATTTTTCTTTTCCATATTGCCTCATTGTCTGAAAACAACAAGATTTATCCTCTTAAATCTATAGACATATTAGGCACTCAGATGGTCTCTAACTTGTCTTGGAGTAGTCACATAATTCAGACTTCTAAGTCTGCATCTAAAAATACTGAAAGTTGTGTTTTGTTCTTCCTCTGCTCAATTACAAAAAATCTATAAAGACCTTTTCTGTCCCTGCTCAGAATACTGCTCTCACATCTGGGGTGCTTCTTCTTAAGCTTATCTCCTTGACAGGGTTGAATCTAATCAGACTCATTAACGACCCTTCTCTTACTTCTAATCTCGATTATCTTTCTCTTTGCTGATATATATCATCGTTTTCTCTCTTCTATAAGTACTATTTCCATTAATGGCCTCGTCACACGGGTACTGTGTGGAGATATGTAACTTGCACATTAGTCACTGCAGTGACTGCTCCTTTAATTCCACCTCCAGACTCTGGAACTTTCTTCCTTCTTCTGTCTTCCCAGATCCTAATGACCCTTCTTCCTTCAAAATACTGATCTATCGTCATCTCAGAGCCAACTTTAAGTTGTTCCAACGTTACATCAGATGACAATAAATAATTAATTAATTACTAATAAATCAGTTTTTTGACATACCAGTTATCCAGATGCAAACCAACCACATTATTAAAGGTAAGCAATACTGTATAGTGTACTTTAACTATTTTTATGCATTTGATTAAGAACTTAGATTATTTTTCTATGTTTCAGAGTATTTATTTTTAGTACTGGTTGAGGACCTAGCTCCGAATATAGGTGTTTTCCGACTTACATCGAAATCCAGTTTAAGTCAGCTGTCAGGAACGGAACCCTGCCATAAAACGGGATCCCCTGTATATATTATAGGGGGTCCCACTCTCATAGACCCTTGGAATGTTAAAATTTAGTCCTGTTAGGCTTTGTAATACAATTTCTGACAATGTGTATTAAATACTTCCTTATCCTTCTTCCAATTCATGCCTATTATGTAAATGCATAAAGATTATCTTACCTATCATCAAATTTCTTTATATGAGTAATATATAAACTTCTTGTCTTCCATCTAAGAGTTTACTAAATCTGAGGTGCTGTAAAATTCCTTAATTGTGGAATCTGGCACGAAATACAGGTTGCTGGGGACTAAGTTTTGTAATGTTTACCATTTGAAATGTCTCAATATGGAAATGCTAATTCATAACCTATCAAGACTTTCAATTTCCTGAAGCACTTCCATGTGATGCTTTTCCCTAAACAATATCCCATTTCACAGAATTGCTCAAGATGCACTGCACGTGCCCTAAGATCTTAAAACCCAGGACAGTTATTAATTCAGCTTGGAGTTACTTAAAAGTAGTCAGATATGAGCGACGTCTGTAGAAGAAGCCCTAGTAATAGCTGATACTTTGCATAGTTTGTTTAATTGTGATGATTTAGTTTGAAAAATTATATAATACTAAAAGCAATGCTGTATGAATCAAAGTAGCTATTAAAAATAATTTCTGCGTGTTTTTGATACAAACTGAAATAAAAAGGTTTGAAGTTTTTTCTTGATTTTGGTAAGAGAAATTAGAGTTACTTGCCTTGCAACATACTGGTGAGATACATCTAAGAATATGAAGAAACATTCATCATTTGGAGTATAGGCTTTGTGAGAGCGTAACATGGTACCAACCTGTAAAAGAATACCGTGTGCTTAAGAACTTTTTATTACTTAACTCCTTAACCATGGAGATACCACAATACCTGTCAAGACATGCAGCCTGTTGAAAGTAATTTTATGAGTTGTTTCTTCCTATGTTATATTTCCACTTTACAGACTCCTTCAATATAGAAACAACAGATTCAGACATCAGACTTCAGAATATATCAGCTATATTTAACATCTCGTCACTATCTTTTTCCCATAAATATACTTTGGACAGGCAAGACATACTGTGAACATTATATTCTAAGTCATTACAACTGTATATCCCTACATTATTAGCAACAGAGCATCTTTATACTTGGTATTGCTATAACGAATAGGTATATCCAATTCTATCAATACCTGTATTCATCTCTTGCTTAATGTACTTCATATTTCCATTATTCAGTTTAGCTATTCGTCCTGAACAGATAAACTAACTTGTACTGCTCTTTATTGTATCGCTCAGCGAGGCAAATTCCATACCAGAGAAAAATGTGGACATTATAATGTCACTCAAATGATTAAATATGCATTTTCACCAAATTTTCTTGAATATTTTATGCAATACCTGGCCTGTCACTTTCAAGTTATAACCAATACTTACAATAAATTTAGGGAGATTAGATCTGGCAAAAAATCTTTTCAAACAAATATGGCATTGCTAACATATCTTTTACAGTTCTAAATAGACATTTGATATGGATATTGTTCAATAACTAATCTAATTAATTATAGTGTGTTCTACCCCACTCATTTGACTTGGAGTGATTACATATAAACTTTTTTCTAAAAGTATAGTCTATATGTAAACACGTGTTTCCCTTTTTCACAACTTACTCAGTTATTAATAAGTGCTTTCACTACTTGAGAATATTTACATACTCCATTCTACTTATTTATGTAAGACCAACTTGAACTCACGATCTATAACCTGATTAAGGGAAGGCATTGCAAGAATAATAAAAATTACTAGGAAAATATTAGTGTGATAGATAGGATTTGCATATATATTCTCAGCATCAAATTACATCATAAGAATGCAAGAATAATCCTATGATGTGAAATAATGATTAGATATATTTCGGTTGCCAGAACTAATAATAAAAATTAAAGAATGTTCTTTTGAACAAGTATTACCAAGAACTGCATTTCAGTGCAAAATATTCTGCATTTTCGTTAAACATTAGAGAATATATACATGCAACTGATTATATTTACAAATTCAAAGGGATGATATTACAGGTCAATACCTCAAAACTTTTAAATTTCCTGATTAATAAGACTTCAATGTCAGGTTTCATTATTCCTATTAATTATGATCAGAGTTCTTTACAATGCTTTTCCTGTGAAAAATAATTAAGTGCAGTTGTCATTTATGGGTATATACACTATTGTTAAGAAGCTAATTGCTTACAAATAATGTTTGCAATATTAAACAATTCAATGAGTTTAGTTGAAATCAGCTGAGTATTCAGAGGCATATTTCACAAATTCTTGATATTTTGGAGTGGATAAAACCTTACTACTAATAAAGGGAAAAAGGATTAGAATAAGACAATCAGTGTTTGAGTGGAGAAAGGTTAGCAGTCGGCTTACAGAGGGATCAGTTTTAGGGCCCCTGTTATCCCTACACATGTAAATGACCTGCATGAGTCTGTAAATACATTTTTAAATATATCTGCAGATGACACAAAGATTGTGAAGAAAGTAGAAGACTAGCCGGAACCGAAACTGGTCGTAACTAAGGGACTAGCTGTGTACTGAAATGATAACTCATAACAGTAAGTTATGAGTATTGATACTTTTTCTTTTTGGTCTTTTTGTTTCTAAAGGGTCAAAGTGACTCACATTTATTCATCCACTGCTTACATAAAAGCCAGTATTCAATGCGTATAGCTTGTACATAGGTTTTTAACAGTAATACACAGTTCACTTTTACAGCTATTCTTATAGAAGACTTGAGACCTACATTAGAAAGACCAAGGCATGTGCTTTGGCTTTAGAAAAAATATAGGTAAATGTTTGCAGAATAAAAAAATAGTCAAAAACCCATAAGAAAGGTTAAAGAAAATTAATTTCAGTAGAGTTCTCCTTAACTCCAAAATTTTATAAACAGCTTATGTACTCAAAACTGCATAGCAAAACATATTAAAACATGAGTAAACCAAATAAAGATGAAAATCACCTCTGTTAATGTTGTAAGATCAATAACATGAAGATCTATTCCTTCCGCAATACGAGGAGGACTTAGAGGACTGTCTATCACACAATTAGCTTGCCATGGTCTGCTGTTAACATATAGATACCTAGAAAAAGAAGACAAATGGGTGCAAACGAAAGTGGAAAATAAAATGAAATGCATACCTTCACTTATGTGACACATATTTCAATATTTGACTAGCTTTATATAAATAGACGAGTGAAAATTTTGTAAAGTACATGTAAATAACTACATTACTTACAAAAATATGCTTTTTATATTAAAAAAAAAAATTATGATACAAGAATGCAACAAAATTTATTGGACACCTGCAAATAATTCCATACCGAGTGAATGTAATATCATAAAGAAAGTAATTCAGTAGTTATCTTAAAATTACCTATGATCAGGAGATAGACCCATCCCAATAATATGACCATTTAGATCGATTAGATGATCAATTTCATCAAAGCGATCTGCAACAGATTCATAATCAAGCCTGGAAGACAAAGTGAAATCATCAATGACTTGCTAATAAGTGACTTTGTTAAAAAAATAGGGATCATTATTCTAAGTATAAACTTTAAGATGACAAAAATACTTTGTACAATATGCCTCAGTAACACTTTTGGTATATTAAAAGAGTAATCATCAGTATCGCTAACCATATGGAATATATTCACCTGTCAAAAGAAATGAATCAATAAATATATGATTCTATGATTCTAGTGGATAAAACTTATATCTGAAGATTACTAAAACTAATTTCCAGTGCTATTAGAGGCAAATTTTTAACCTCAATTAGGCAAGGGCAGGAACATTCTGAAACTATTACACTATATATCATCAAAAGTATTGTTTCCAGTACTTCATTCTGTGTACTTATCATCAATATTTTACGACACAAAAGCGAAAAAACAGATAACACAAATGATAAATATCACCAAGTGCCACATTAAAGTCTTCAACAATTAATATCGGGTTTTGCTAAATACATCAATCTTCCAAAGACAGAAATTAGAATATAGTTTCTATGGAGATAATGAAAGTAAAATATATGCCCAAAAATGAATATAAAAATAAAAGAAAAACTGATATTAAAAATTTAGCTCATATCCTCAAAATACTTTTTTCCGCAAATTAAGTCTCTGATGTGAGTGCTCTAGAAATAATGTGCAAAGGAAATAAATAATATTTTACTGAATAATAAAAAGTATTATCTAAGCTCAGATAAGGAAGCTACTTGTTGCCTATAAATATTAAATCTGTAGTTAATATATCACATATAGAAGAAAATGTCAGATGACCAAAAAGGATCCGAGAGGACCAGAAACAAATAAGGAAAGGAAAAGGTCTTCCTTAAAACTTTAATGGGGAACCCTTCAGTAAGGGAGAATATAATCTGAAACACTTCGATAGTGAACATCATACTGGATTGTAGCTTTTGGCAAAAGTTCTTACCACCAAGGTAGTCTGTCGCAACACAGAAGACTGGGCGAATTGCATAAACTTCAGAAAAATATTCTATCAAGGCTTAGAACTGCCTGAATATACAAGCATTTGCTGAATATAAGCATATTTGGTAAAATGAATATCACACAAAGCTAAATTAATTAAAATAAATTAAACTGCAATATAACACTAAAAATAATATAAAAATACAGCATTACAACATATTACAACACATTCTACATTCACCTGTCTAAATTTAATATTTGACTACTGTACTTAGACTTACTAAATGTAATAGTGCAATTGGTAATAAAATATCAATACAAACCAGTTTGGTTCTTGATATAACCCAAGGTTTCTAAGCTCTCTTTCTTGGTCTTGTGCCTGAATTCTTTCACGTAGTCCAGGCCCAACGTCCAAAACTGTAGGTATCGGAAATTTTCGTATCCTCTTGAATCCTACAAAAATGAATATGCTATTTATTCAAAATACACATGTACTAATAAAAGCTAAGGTAATCCTCCGGTTAACATGGCTAGTGTTGCAATATTGAAACCAAGCAGTAAAGTATTTGTTTTATAAAAAAATATATATATATATATAAAAAGAAGAGGATTATAATTAAAGAAAAGGTTGCTTCTTTAATAAATAGCATATTATCTGATTAAACACCTATAAAATTAATAAAAAACTGAAAGCAACATATTGCCACTACTATTTATCTTAATATGAAAATCGCTCTTCTAGATAAGAAAATCACTTGTAAAAGCTTTGTAATGAAAGCTCAGTGATGAATATATAACAAATACACTACAATGCAAACAGTTTCTATCTGCAGGAGAATTACCAGTTAAATTCCACAAGGATCAGTTTCAGGGCCACTTCTGTTTCTTATACAAGTATATAATCAGCCAGAGTCCGTAAGTGAATTTTAAATATGTTTGCATATGATGCAAAGATTATGGGGAGTAAAATCGAGCATAGTGTAAGGAACTTCAGATAAGTGGCTTATGAGATTAACTGCTTCAGAATATAAGGTAATGAGAATGAATAAAAGTGCAATAAGACTAAATGGTTAAGTATTCATTAACAGGAAAGGAACTTAAAAGAGATTGAGTATAAAAGAGGTCTAAGGGTTAATATTGGCTGATATGTCTCTAGAAATGCATATTAAAGGTATGGCAAAAGGAAGTACAGTATATGCTTTTAAAGCAAATATAGAGGTGGTCATCAGACCTATATGCATAAAAATGCTTAGAAATATTTACATGACTAACGTGCAGTCTAGAATATGTAACAATCTTTTGGAAGCAGCACTTGAAAAAATGTTAACATGCGAGAAGGTTGGTTCCGAGATACAAAATATGTTGAGGAAAGGCTGATGAAATAAAACTGACCACCACTTAAAACCAGATGAAAGAAGAGGGATACAACAACTGAGGTTATATTCCTTCCCACCTTCAAAACCATACTTTGGTATGGGTGGTATATAACTAGAGGTCATAGTTTGAAGTGTCACGAAAAGACTATTTTGCAGGATGTGAGGAGAGTGCATTTTTAGATGAAGAAACTCTAAATGCTAACTGTATTTATAATTATAAGGAAAGGTATGATAAGTGTTTGTGAATAATAATAGATAATACAATTGAACACGAGACAACGAGTTACAGGTTTAGGATCTAACCTGTGAATGCAATTGTGTAATTCCATAATAATACCAATAACCTGTAAGTACTTATTCATCGATTTTTAATAGCTTTGCTCCAAATCCAATATTATCCTTTGTTCAAAGTAGGACTATTCTGCTATGTGTATGCTTGAATGCTAGTGTACATAAATAAGGGATATAATCGTACTGTATTCTCATGAATCCATGTACATATATGTACTGTATTATATCGCTAGCTATGCACTCTGTGATCATATGGTTGGTATTGCAATCAATTTCTTAGCATTGTTGGAACATTCACATTACACCAAATTATGCTACGATGGCCTCATGGATATGTAGGATTTTCTATTTACTCAATGGTGAAGTGCATATATACAATTGGACAGTGGGCACAGGGACATTAAACGATGCATGACTGTACTTGAAAAAGCTATGACTACATCCAAAACAGTCTGGAAAGATGGGCACATGAAGTGCTTGTTTTCTTTTTAAGAAATCCTTTATATTTTTTACATAATTCAAACTCGCAAATATAGTAGTCTCCCATGATCAGTCAAATATTTTTCTGATAATTCTGAGAGCTCACAATTTGATTTAATGAGGAAAAAGACAATTTTTTCTTTATTTCTATTATTAAGGAACTCATATCTATTGAGATATTTATTACTCATTATCCACTAAGGAAAAATGACAATACTACTACAGCAAACTTGCAGGCAGCTTAAAGAGAACTGTATCTATTAATATCTGTAATCATTTAAGCTTACCCTCCTTCCATTTTCCAACCTCAACACATCTAATATTATCATACTATTCCGTCATTCGCTAGCAAGCTTGGTAATGAAAATGCATTTTGTGTCACTGGATACTGAATCAAGGTAAGGGCATAAATCAATTTTGAATAAAAAATTGTTTCTAGTCTTTAGCGAGGTCCACTGTTACTTCAACTAATAGATAATTTCTTTATTACCACCTTGGGGGAATAAGCTAACATATAATTCATTAGCTTACCAATCTGGTGTGGAGAATAAGTTTTAGATCCTGTTGTAAATATGAGATATTTATCACACTCGTCAGCAAGAGACATTCGATACATTCCCTCACCTTCATCTTCAGAATCTGAATTGTCACTCTTTTTAACTTTTCCCTGAACTCCATCAATTTCCATATTATCCTGAAAATAGTTTGGGAACTTATTGCAACCCATTTATGATGAATTTACATTTATGATGAATTTAATCTTTAATACCATTTTTTCACAGCAGATTGCAAAGCTTGGAGATAATCTGAGGTACCTTATTAAAGGGTATAATCTGATACCTGGCTCATGCTTTTGTTATAAAAAGTGATAATTTCAAAGCATTAATTAATTTCAGTAGTATTGTCAAAAAAATATTCCTAGTGTTATTACATACAATTAGTCAGCAATACCGAATGTCAAGACAATACTAAACTGCTCTGAGATATAGCTTACCAATGTGATGAACATTTTATTAAAAACAGTTCAAACAATCAAACTCTAGCTACATTACTACTGATTACATTACAAATATTGTTCCACTGAAATGTTATTTCATAATTAAACCTGAAATACAACATACCATGCTAAATATCTTAAGGTGTATTTTACAGGTCAGATCATGTATTGATAAAATGTGTGGTATGGATAAAGGTAATGGAAAAGCAGCAATTTTATATATAGGTAAGTTTTAGTGTTTTCTCATCATGAAAATCTGTAGACATGGGATCTTTAGTGTTTATATATATATATATATATATATATATATATATATATATATATATATATATATATATATATATATATATATATATATATATATATATATATATATATATATATATATATATATAATATATATATATATATATACAGACTTAATATCATCGGGGGGGGGAGAATTGTAACTTAAATCATATGTAGATGCCATCACCACTAAACAAAAGGCAGTACAGTATATATGAGATATTTTCATATGGTGATGGACTAAATATTAAAACAGAGTTAGAAATATATTTTTTTTAAACTTATATTGTTGAGGAAGAGTGATCATCTTAAAACGTTGCTATTGAGCAGAAGTCAGTATGGGGGGATATAAAAGTACTCATCAAGCATTTACTATAATGCAAGAGCTACCTTTATATCTAGTAATGAGATCAAGTTTTCAATTCTATATCTTGTAATATGGTTATGTCCTCTTCTTTTGCTTTGAAAGGTCCAAGGCTCAATTTGAAACCCGTAGTGATCATCTAATATACAGAGTATTTAAGTATCAATATAATAAAAATAATGATAATAATAATAATAATAATAATAATAATAATAATAATAATAATAATAATAATAATAATAATAATAATAATAAAAATAATAATAATAATAATAAAAATAATAATAATAATAATAATAATAAAAATAATAATAATAATAATAATAATAATAATAATAAAAATAACATACTGACAAGGAACTTACACAGTTGTTTAGAGATTCAGATGAGCTAGAGGGAGAAAGGACACCACTAGTTACCTGATTTGTTTGCATAGCCTGCAAAAGTAATATGATAGTATTTACACTAGCACAACCAATAAGTTTATATATATATATATATATATATATATATATATATATATATATATATATATATATATATATATATATATATATATATGCAGCATTATCAATCACTATAACTAACTTAACCAATGCGATTTTGACTTTACGGGAATTGAAATTTAAAAGAAAATATTGAATTACCATATGTATAGTATACTGTATAAGAAAACATCATCTTTAAGTCAGGCTGTTTGATGTTTTCTTAATCTTTTTATCACCAGTTTCTCTTTATTATTATTATTATTATTATGTTTTAATTTTTAAGCAGTTAAGGCACAAATGGATACAAAATACATGTACTGTTATTGCTGTCGCAATAAACGAAGGAGTAAAAGATAAAAGCAACTGGGGAAGTTGTATTTTTATTAATATGCTGAGCTTTGCAAGAATATTTTTGTTTCCCTTTTTCCTCATGAATTTCACTTAATTTTTCATCATCTTGTTTCATCTTTCTCTTACTATTATGATTATTTTCATAATCTATAATTTAATTATCTTTATTTTTAAAATTACTATTATTATTATTATTATTATTATTAGTAGTAGTAGTAGTAGTAGTAGTATTTTTATTAGTATTATAACACAGAAATACAGAAAACATCTTACATGCATTGCTCGGTCATTTGAAGTACATAAGGACGCTTTACGAACACAACCTATCTACGGCTGTATATTTTCTCTAGTTGGTTAATTTTACCTCTATTTTTATAACATTAATCTTTTTTTATTCTAAAAACTTCCTCATCTGACAGCTATAAGAAATCCTTCTAGGCAAGATTTAAAGTGCACAGGAAGCTGGAAACAAGATAAGTGCCAACTCTTGACACTTTTAAATAAGGGTCTTGACTTGCAACAAACTTTGAATTAAGCAGCAAGTGGTAAAACCAAGTGTTCTTGTAGGATGCAGGATTCCTGATTAGCCTACAAACTCAAGGAGTTGAATTCAAGAATGATGTAATAATGAAAAAAGAACACATATTATACTTTATATCTACAAACACCTTCAAATAACCAGACCTGAATATTAGACAAATCTTCAGAGCAAGTACCATTTGTAACTTAAAACCTAAAAGGTAATATTTGGCAAATTAATCAGAATACAATATGCGCACTCACCATAGTTAGTATCTAGCAAAAAATCATACTCACTAAATTATTCACAGCTCCACAAGAGTTGTCAGGCGAATTTTCTTCGGCCCTTCTATAATCATTTGTGTATGTGATTGGGTTTGTTTGAACCTCAAGTTCTAAATGAGGTTTAAATTTTTTAGAACTCTGCTCTTCTATTACTGATATTTGACGAACCATCAAGTCACGATGGGAGGGTGGATTTCCTCTTTCAACAGACTGAAATACAACAAGTGTGAATATTAACAACACGTCCAATTCAATTTTATTATTATATTAAAAGCATAAGGATAAACAGCACTTGATGCTTTGGAATGTAACAAAAAGAGGTCTTAGAAGAGTAGAATAAAAAAGGCAATAGAATTCTCATTGGTGTAATTTCAGGCCTAAAAAATATATATATAGAGAGAGAGTACTATAAATCTGCCAATATCATTCTTCAGATAATGATAAAAGTACCACAAAAAAAAAAATTGTATATTGAACTGCTGTACTAAACATTTTTCTTTCAAGTATACCAGTCACAAGCGCTTAATAATGGTTAGTTTCCAGTTACATAGTAATCTGCTAAGCTACTTCACAAGTATTCCTTTTTCTGTAATCGCAACATTCTTTCTTTATAATTCCTTTAGATACTGCTGTTATATGAATACTGCATAGGAAAAAATTAATGCTATTTGCAGATCTATTATTTCACTGTTTACTGAACTGAAACTGTAATAAAGAAAAATAATTTCTTAGAACTACTCCTCTCTGTAGCCATTCATTAAAATCAATATACTTGACATGGCATAGATCTCGCCACGCAGTATAATATGGCAAAATCATCCATCTGTACTATTTTAAAGAATAAAGAGGTCTTAAAATGGCTGACTTGGCTAAAAGTGTGACTATATTAATGAAGCATAGGTCACAGACTAATAAAAAAAGCAGAAAAATTATTGTTGGTCGATAAATGAAAAACAGCTTGCTAGAGATAAGTGTTAGTGAGGCTATAATATGCGCGAAGGCTCTGCAAATACACAATGATTTAGTAGCAAACACTCAGAGTTCTAGTGGTGCTGAAACTGACAAATTTAAAGCAAGTTGAGGCTGGTTTGAAAAATTTCGTCGACAAACTGGGATTCATAGTGTTGTTAGGAATGGAGAGGCAGCTAGTTCAGACCAAAAGGCAGCAGATGCCTACATGCTAGAATTCTCTAAATTTATCGAAAGTGAAGGTTACATTCCATTGTGATGAAACAGGACTGTTTTGGAGAAAAATGCCTAAAAGGACCTATATAACCCAAGAGGAGAAGGCACTTCCTGACCACAAACCAATGAAGGACAGGCTCACAATTTTACTGTGTGCTAATGCTAGTGGGGACTGCAAGATTAAGCCTCTTTTAATCTACCACTCTGAAAATCCGAGCATTTTTAAGCACAATAAAGTGTTAAAGGCTAGAATTCCAGTAATGTGGAGGTCGAATAGCAAGGTTTAGGTAACATGGATTTTATTTATAGAGTGGTTGACTGAAGTTTTTGCACCAGCTGTGAAGCAATATCTTGAGGAAAATTTTGCCCCTTATGTGTCTTCTGATAATGGCCAATGCTCCTGCCCATCCTCCAGCTTTGGAAGAAGACCTTGTTATAGAATTCGACTTCATAAAAGTCAAATTTCTGCCTCCCAACACAACTCCTCTCCTCCAGCCCATGGAGCAGCAAGAGATTTCCAATTTTAAGAAGCTCTATACGAAGGGTCTTATTGCCAGGTATTTCCAGGTTACCAACAACACAAATTTGAAACTTTTGTGAATTGTGGAAAGACCACTTCCATATCCTCCACTGCACTGACTTCATTAACAAGGCATGGAAAGAGGTCTCTTACTGCATGTTGAACTCCGCCTGGAGGAAACTTTGGCCAGGTTGTGTGGCTGATAGAGACTTCGAGGGTTTCAATTAGGAGTTAGCTATTGAAATTGTGAATGAGATTGTGGCCACAGGCAAAAGCTTGGGCTTGGAGGTTAATGAGGAGAATGTGGAGGAGCTGGTGGAGAATCACAAACAAGAACTCGCCACCGAATACCTAATAAGAAATACACCTAATAAGAAAAAACCTAAATAAAAAATATTCACTGAAGTATGAGGAAACAAAGATTATTACCGATGTTAAGTTTACTTTGTATTAAGTGTAAAAGTCAGAGCAGAGACCCAGATTTACTTCATGTGTATATATGTCCACATGTCACTGTCTCTGCAATAACTTATGAAAGCCCACAATATGAGCAAAAATAGAAAGAGGCCAGTTTTGAACTGTAGTTATAGCAACTAATAGACTCTTAGCAGAAAGGTAGCATGGGGATGAGTTTTGGTAAACCTCAATTACTGCTATACTGTTGGCAAGCTGGTTAACGTAAACTGACAAGGGTTTGACCAATAATCCAAATTGAATGCTCATATCTTTCATGATGAATGATACATACTAGAATTACATTTACTGGTTGTCATCCATATCTACTGTACTTCAATAAGTGCTCCTGCTTTGGTGAACCCATCCACTACATATCGATCCTGTTACTAAGCAAATGACCTTTCTCTCTGGGCCTTTAGCAAATAAACAGACTTACAAAAAAGATAATGATTAATGTTTTATAGGAAAACTTCTAGTTAGTCAATTATAATCCACAAAATGATACCTATTATTTACCCAACATTTTTTGTCATATCTGTATAAACTGTTTACTCCATAACCCTACATACAATGCATCCCAAACTTTTATCATATCTTACATTATTTCATGCCTCTCTCTCTCTCTTTTTTTTTTTTTTTTTTTTTTTTTTTTTTTTTTTTTTTTTTTTTGAAGTGTAACACTGGGATGGGCAACAGAAAATTGCCCTCATTGGTCCAAACACCAAGAAAATTTAGAGGAAAGAAATGGCAGCTTATGGACAAGGCAAAAATAAGAGAATGATGATCAATAAGAAAATGACAGACTGAAAGAATGGTCAAAGTACTGAAGACCTAGAAATAAAGCAGGATTCGGGCCTCTGAGATGCTGATAAATCAGCTCTTTGAGAGAAGAAAAGTTAATAGATTTGGGGAAGACACAACTAGGAAGAGAATTCCAGAATCTAGAAGTGGGAGGTAAATAACAGTCACGGCAGTGACAAATTTGTGAGCTATAATCTCCACATAGTAAAACACCTATCTGTGAAGTTCCTTCATTGTAATCCGAATACACACCTCTCACCTTACTTACATCCTAATTGTATCCCAATGTAGTGATAACATATCATGAAAGACATTTTGTCATGCTAAGCATCAGAACAAAAAAGGTAATGATCTTCACTCACTTTATCATATGATTATCACTATTCATCTGCTCCTCAGACTATTATCCAAAAGAATTATATACATAAAATTTTTCTTAGAATTATCGCTAAGACATTTTTTATAATCATTGTAATGTTGTACGTACCTAACAACCATCATCCAAAATTTTAATATTGCCCTGACGACTGCAACTCGCTTGCCATTACAGAGGTTTTTACTTCCTGAGCTAGAATCATACAAAAAATTAATTTGTCCTTTTCAATTTTCAGCAGAAACACCCCAAAACATTGAATAGTACTTAGATGTTCTCACCATTTGGTATAATTGCTATTAATGTTCTCACTGCACCAGGCAACAAGTAATTTTGCAACAATCACAAGCCACCCCCAATTAATCCAATCTCTAAACTCCGATTTTACTACATATAATACCTACAACACTCACGTAAGTAAAATTATCGGACAGCAATATAGAATTTATATTTACAAATAAAATTCAGCTATCTTGTGATGACAGACCAGATACAATAACGAATTTTTAATGTGAGTTCAATATACATCAGATTGTTAAGTTTTTCATCATTCCCTATGATATGAATACAACAGTATCATAATTTAGAATACTGGTGTCAGCATGGCTGTCTTCTTCTTTTTCTTCTACGTCAGCTTTCTTAACCCATCCTTATATGGGGTCACTGTTTTTGATAAGCCGCCTCTGTCTCCTGTCATGTTGGTATCCAGGCCCTTGTCTCTCAAATCCGCTGCAGCAATGCAATCTTTCCATCTTGTGTTGGGGTTTTCTCTCCTTCTCTCCTGTACTTTCATATCCAACGCTCTTTTCTCATTATTTTCTTCATCGCTCCTCATGATGTGCCCATACCATCTTAGTCTTACCATTTACATTTTTATTTGAAACGTCCACTATCTTCACTGTTCCTCTGATCCGTGCATTACTAATCCTTTCCTCTCTTATCACTCCACACATCCATTGCAACATCCTAATTTCAGAAACCTCCATCCTAGTCTCATTAGCTTTCTTCACAGGTACTACCTCTGCTCCGTACATCATTATTGGTCTTACCACAATATTGCATACCTTCCCTTTTAATTCCACAGGCATCTTTCTGTTGTACAACACTCTTGACACATCTCTCCAACACTTCCATCCAGCTTGGACTCTTCCAGTACTGGTGTCATTATGTCTGTGACCTTCTGTATTTCTTTTCAATGTATTCACAATCTAAATGATCCTTTCTAAAATGTCAGTTATATCCTCTTCCAAGGAAGTTTAAACAGCAAAATAATGGCTTTTAGCCTAAAATAGCTCCTCTCAAAACCTATAAAAATGAATAATGAAACACTGTATATGAGCACCTGCACTCATGATAAATGTACGTTTACCACTAAAACACTCGAATACATGCACTCAAATCACTTTTTAAAATTATACCTAATTATATTCCTTAAGAAGCTTACATAATTAACACACATTCACAAATATTTAATATAGATTTTTTTATTCAACATAATATCTTCAGGGTAAAAATACATGCTTGCAATATCAAAAGACGCTATAAATCAATTAACTAGACTAAATTGGGCAAATATATTAATAGTGAATAATGATTAAATTAGCACAAAAAAGGCAGAAAGCTGAAAGAGATTAACACAATACGCATCTTACCAATACATTTTCTTTCTCAATATCATAATCCCTCAAATGTGACTTGAAGGGGAAAAGGGAAAGTTTGCAGCAGTAGCAATATCTTCTGGTATCCCGTATTGTCCTCTGAAGGGGGAGCAACACATTAAATATAGTACCACCTATGCAACAAAAAATTGCATAAAAAAACATACACACCTCTTTTTGTTCTTCGGTCTTTATATTTTTATTCTCAAGCTGTACTGATGATTTTGGTGAGTTTGGGGTTAAGCAATTCGCAACGAGAATTGTGCGAACACTCGACGCATTCCTGTTGTAAAATTTATACAGACGACTGATGATGGCATGATGTTCGGAGCTATTCTCCTGATGAGCTTTGTTCAGCCAAATCACACTTGCACTAACCTGAAAAATAAATCCATAAACATTATGACTAACCATAAAGAGCATGAACTATCCAGGATATAAAACAACAATGATATTATGATCCAAATTAGAATACACCTAAAGACATATACCAATAATACATAAAAAATTATTGCATATGCAATTATAACATGAAAACGTTATTTTTAGTAAAGACTACTAACAATAATTTTTTTTTATTCTGTATAATAATCACTCATGAATTATTCCCTATTAGAGTTTCCAGAACTTACCAAATGAGCAAGCCAATGGAGATCACCAGACAACAAATATTCATCATTGTACCACGTTCCAAATATATCATAGGGCTTGTTGAGAACTCGACACTGTAGCTGAAAATCATCTGAAAATGGACCTACCAATCAGCATAAAAAAAAAAATACAGCTTAGAAAGTCTCAGTATTTTTAATTTCAAACAAATACATTATATGATCATGGAAGTCAAGTTTCCTAACTTAAATTGGATTTTTAGTGCGTAATATTCATCAATAATAAACTGCATAAAGTATTTTCACATATAACAAAAGCATCATAATTAATAAAAAATGTAAGACTAATATTCCTGGATGAGTCTCTTAAACACAAGGATTGGGGGATAGCAATGGCTAGTATGGAGGTCTTGATTGAGAACATGAATGCGTGTTATGGTGTTAATCTGTATAATACATAATGAATAAAAAAAGTGCAAAGGAACAACATTCATATCATGCACAGCTCTATAAATTCAAATGATAAGTAAGATAGAAAGGTAAGCCAAGAAGAAACATGTGGTGCAAGATAATATTTTGAAGGCAACAAATTTTTTAAAAACATACTCATGAAGAAAATACAGAACCTATGTGACTTGAGATGTAGGATGGCTTACAGGATGACTTATGTGTACCAACGGCTAAGTAAAAAAATTGGAATAAAGTTTACACAGCTAAAACAAGAAAGATAGAGTGAGAAAAAAGTGTGAAAAAGACAAAAGATGCAGATCTTAATACAATATAGCACTGTTGGATGATTGGGATGAACAAGTACAATGGAGGTTTCAGGATTTTTGGAGAGCTTGTTATAAAGAGATTCAAGTACAATCAAGAAAAATGCAGTCATAATCCTTGAGAACAATGATACATATATATCCAAAAATACACAAAGAAGCAAAGGCAAAGTATGGGCATAAATCAGAAGTTGTTAGAGAAGCAAATTATAGTGAAATATATATATTTAAAGCAAGGAAGACTGGACTATCTGACTTGATGGCAGCTTTATCAACTGGAGAAATAAGTGAGATTAAGAAAGAGAGATGATGGATACAAGTGATTTATCAAGTTTCCTTATATCAGTGTATAGCAAGTGAAAACTATAAGATTTATAAGGAAGTCTGCAAACTAATGTAACAAGGAATGAAGTTAAAATTGGTAAACAAATTGTGTAGTTGGTTAATATACCTTGAATCAGAATCTATAATAAAATATATGCTAAAAAGACTTTTAAGAAAAGTATCAAAAGTATTAGTGGAAAGTGCAATCTTCAGTGGATTTGATAACAAGGTAAATAACAGATATGTGTAAGTTAGACTGAGTGGCTATGAGTGATATATAAGAGAGTATATGCCTGGGTAGTGAACTACTGTATGTCCAAATGAAAAAAGGGGGAACAAGGAAACACAAGACCAGACTATGGCATATTCTGATATATCATCTATATCCAGATCCAGACTAAAGGCATATAGTAATTGCTAGTTTTATATGAATTTATATGGAAAGGTGGGAGAAAACATCACATCAATTCCACTATTAAAATTTGTTGAGGAATGCTTGTGATACTTGAAGGATAGCATGAAGTGAAAAAATGCAAAAAATAATTGATATCTTAACATAAATGTTATTAAACAACATACTGAGCTCAAAATTGTTTAATAAACCATATTAAAGAATCAGTATTTTGTATCAACATACAGTATATACGATATATGACTACTATTTCCTTATGTAAGTGCTACATTATGCACCAATAGGCCAGCATAAATGAAATGTTATAAAAGCTGCAATACACTCAACCCTTGATGCAATCGACTAATAGGGGGTGACCCCAGTTCGTTAAATCCGACTGTCCATTGTTTCCAGTAGGGGGGTCTTTAGTGGCAACAATTACATTCAGAGGAGAAGAGGGATAATACTTTTAATCAAGCACTGCATCAAGCTCAACATCGTATGTCACAATGTAATATACCTGTACACTATAAATAAATTAAACATTTTTATGAGAGAGAGAGAGAGAGAGAGAGAGAGAGAGAGAGAGAGAGAGAGGAGAGAGAGACGAGAGAGAGAGAGAGAGAGAGAGAGAGAGAGAGTGAGAGAGAGAGAGAGAGAGAGAGAGAGAGAGAGAGAGAGAGAGAGAGAGATGAGGAGAGAAGAGAGAGAGAGAGAGAGAGAGAGAGAGAGAGAGGGAGAGAGAGATTATTTTATTTTATTTTATTAATTTATTGCGCCAAGGCGTCAGACCTTACCTGAGTTCATACAAATAATGCTTCAAATGAGAGAGAGAGAGAGAGAGAGAAGAGACTGAGAGAGAGAGAGAGAGAGAGAGTGAGCGAGAGAGGAGAGAGAGAGAGAGAGAGAGAGAGAGAGAGAGAAGAGAGAGAGAGAGAGAGAGAGAGAGGTCAAAATTCTTTAATTCCATCAATAATTAATGGTTATTACATAATAGGTACAATACGACGAGAGAGAGAGAGAGAGAGACGAGAGAGAGAGAGAGAGAGAGGAGAGAGAGGAGAGAGAGAGAGAGAGAGAGAGAGAGAGAGAGAGAGCGAGAGAGAGAGAGAGAGAGAGAGCGAGAGAGAGAGAGAGAGAGAGAGAGAGAGAGAGAGAGAGAGAGAGAGAGAGAGAGAGAGAGAGAGAGAGAGAGAGAGCGAGAGAGAGAGGAGAGAGTGTGTGTGTGTGTGTGTGTAAGCAACATTAATGGTTTTCTTTAATAAGTTCTCTATAGAAGGACGTGTATATATGTGAGGCTTTAATATTTGTATTACTATTATTATTATTATTATTATTATTGTCGTGAGACACAAAGCAAACATTACCCTAAAGCTCTTTTCATTTCTCTCTGTCTCTTATCATAAGAATATTATTATTACTATTACTATTATTATTATTATTAAGTTTGTTGATTATTTCCTTCTAAAATCATTAATGATGCAAAATATTTTCATTGTAAACTCAACTAAGTATCACCTAGGTCTAAGAGTAAATGTCATATAAAATAAATAAATAGCAAAGTTATAAGCATACCCCTCCCATTCTTAAATATAAAAAAAATAAATAAAACAAATAATAGATCTTTTAATGATTTCATGGCAACTTACATCGTAATTAATATTGGAGGATACACAAAAGTTGCATATACTAAAATGCATATGTATTTGATTTTATTTACAATAAATGATAAATACAAAGAAATCTGCTTACTGAAGTATGTAAAAGCATATAATTACTCACTTTCCAAATTAAACACTGCTATCTCTCCAGATGTACTGTTATAGCTGCCAAAGTGTACACCTGATACAAGCAACAAGGTGTCGGTACTGTTGAATTGGGAGAACTGAGTGTACTTCCAAGAGTGCAACTTCATGTCTCTATAATATTTTACCTCAGCAGGATAAGTGCTGTTCCAAACCTGATTGAGAGATTTTGATTAAAAAAGAAAAACATAAAACACACACACACACACACAGAAAAGAGGCTGGTGAAATTCAATACAGTACAGTACTTCAAAATGTAAGGTAATGAGAGAGAAGGCCCAACCTTGGATACTCAATAGCAGGAGCAGAACTTCAAGAGATGGAGAGTGAGAGAGATCTAGGGATAAACATACTGGCAGATCTGTCTCCAGAAATGCATATAAATGGCATAGTAAGGGCAGCATACATTTATTACAAATTGGCAAAAAGCGATTTCTGTTAATTTCCTTATTGGCCTATGCAATCAAACTGAGTTTTATTTCTAAAATAACTGCCATATAATGGATTATTTATTTCTCCTTGGTAAACTGGATATACATATGGACGTTCTCATAACTTGGTTATCGCTCTTTATGCTCTTGCCCATAATTTCAACGATAAACAAGTATCTAATCAAACTAGCAAAGTAAGACCGATTTTTCAAAAGATAAACAGTGTTCTTAGGTATGTCTGCTCAGTGCTCCCATGCATGACATATATGCTTACAATGCAACTTTTACACACAAAAACAGTACAGTATATATTTTTTGCAGAGAGAAACACATGGACAAGGAAATGTTAAGAAACATTTATGTAAGCTATGTGAGGCCAAAGCTTGAATATGCAGCACTCTTTTGAAATTCACACTTGAAGGAGCACATAAATTGCTGAAAAAAGTTCAAAGATTTGCCAAGGAACTGGTATCAGAAATACGCAGTCTCAATTTTGAGGAGAGGCTGAGAGAATTAGATTTACCATCATTCAAAATTAGAAGCATGAGTGGAGATATGGTGAAGGATTTCAAATTCCTTCAAGGCTTTGACAGAGTGGATAGAAATCGATATTTTGCTATGGCTGGCTCTAGAACATGAGGTCATGGCTTGAAGTTTCATAAGTACTGTACAGTATTTATGCTAAAGACACTTAACTATTACAGTAATCATAAAGTATAAGGTATGAATGAATTTTTATACAGTAATAATAAAGACGTAATAATATAGTACAGTAATACATACATTAATGCATGGGTAGATAATGGGTAGGTATTTGTTTGTATCCGTGAATGTTCATAACTCAGTTGTCGTAAGTAGGGGAGCTTCTGTATTTGCTAATACAATTTGTTTGGTGGCAAGTGTTGAACTTTGAATATTTAAGAGACAAAAAAGTAGAAGCACTGAATACAGATATTTTCATAAAAATTTTTAAGTCATATTTCATTTGAGATGGACAAAAAGAAAAACAAGCAGGAATAGGCATTAAATATTGGAGAGGGTAGGGTATATTTTAGGTGATCTGCACAACTAACAAGACAGTACTGATATAATTGTGAGGAGGATTTAAGAGAGAGAATTAGCAAGCATTCAAAAAAAAACATTGGTCAAAAACTTATACACAATCTACTTCAACAATCATCATGAGAAACTACCAGCCTTCAAAGAGAACAAAGTAAAGAGAGAACTGAAAGACTAATATTGGAAACTGTATTTGGCATGGACTTAGTATTATTTATAATTTATGACAGTAATAACCCTTCTCCAATTATATTAAATATGAATCCCAAATACATATCAACACTTCTGTACATTACTGTAATGGTACTATTTTGATAAAACAGAAACTACTTACAATTATGTATCCATCCTTTGAAGAAGTAGCAAACAAATCTCCTTTGTGGGAAAAAGAGACATGCAACACCTGGTGATTATGTTCACATATTTCCTCTGTTTGAATCACTGGTGTTCTCTCAACCAAACGTTCATACTCACGGTACCATGAAGCAGCTCCTGTGGATCAAGAAGTTTTCAAATAACTGCAATTGAACAATCATAAATTTAAAGTTCAAAAGCTGAAAAGTTTGCAAAAAAGAACTAGAAAGACTCCGTTTACCAAATAGTGTAGATGCAAAAATAGTAAGCTATTAAAAAGGGTAAAAATTTATTTGGGTATCAGAAATACAACATTTTTAGAAAACGATAGTTCCAATACAGCAATAAATCCCACACTGGATTAGGACATTTTTCTTTGGCCTCAGAGTACACCATATATTGTACATGCCTTTAAATTTGTGTGTTGAACATTTATCACTTAACAGACGTCCATATGTTCACAACTAATCCCTTGACCACAAAACAGTAAAAAAGTAATCGAGATAGCAAAGGCATGGTGTAAATAAAGTGCAACATATGCGGAAAAAATATGGCACCAGGAAGAACCAATGACTAAACTTAAGACAGCAAGCAGGTAAGTAACTTCAATGCAGCATCAAATGTCCTGAAGCAAACTGCTCATTTGTCAACTTTCGTAAGCACTATGTAAATTGTATTATACTAGGAGAGTTATGCATATTTAACACCATACTCTGGTATCAAAATCAAGTATTCTTTAACTTTCTATACACTGCATGATTAAGTTAAAGTTTCACAAAATAAAAACATCTTTCCAATAAATCTGCTCATCTCTAGCATAACAGTGTTCACTATATAGGATATTCATTTATCAAAACTGTTTGAAGAGTTACTATTAGCCTACTGGCTTACCGACACCTCTCCTTATTGGATATACAGTGCTCCCTCGCTGCTATCTGATAGTGCTGGTTCAGGATATATCATGGATGGTATTAAGCCCCAAGCTGCATTCCTACACTTTGCCTATTTACAACCAGAGTTAAAGATTATCCAGATCTAGCAGAAACTTTGAATACTGCTCATGTAATAATTATTTCAAACATCAGTTGTATAAATTTTCTTACCTGGCATAATTGGAACACTGTGATCTACTTTAAAATCTCTGTAGAAAAAATGTCTCCATAAAAATTCATCATAAGACACTCGCATCCAAGATCTGGAGATGAAAAAGCATTGATAAACCTAAACTGTATATGTAGAGAATATTCATGTAGATATCCGAATTGTATGCATTAACTTAAGAAGTGTATGCTTGAAACATGTATGCAAGCAAGAAGAATTCATATTAATTATATGAATAAAATACTAAATATTACTGACTATACAAAGCATTCTTTCGTTGCTATGTTCAATGTAACATTAAATAAGAATCTACATTAAATTCAAGATGATGAATAGAGAATTTAATATCAGCTAGGAGTTAATAATTTCGTCACAAGAAGAAGAAGAAGAAGAAGAAGAAGAAGAAGAAGAAGAAGAAGAAGAAGAAGAAGAAGAAGAAGAAGAAGAAGAAGAAGAAGAAGAAGAAGAAGAAGGAGAAGGAGAGGAGGAGGAGGAGGAGGAGGAGGAGGAGGAGGAGGAGGAGGAGGAGGAGGAGGAGGAGGAGGAGGAGGAGGAGGAGGAGGAGGAAGAGGAGGAGGAGGAGGAGGAGGAGGAGGAGAAGAAGAAGAAGAAGAAAAAAGAAGGAGGAGGAGGAGGAGGAGAATAAGAAGAAGTTTGTCACCAGAGAGTAAATAAAAAACTCTGGACACTTAACAGGATGAAGCATCACTAAGTAGGTATAAGATGAGAGTTCATATGAAATAAGCAAACCAATTGCAACGACAAAAGCATAATCGTATACAATCATGCATTAATCAATATCTTTCTGCTTAATATTCAAGTGCATACGTCTGCTACACCACTGGAACCCAATGCTCTTTTTTACCCCATCATTCTATCTCAGTCTGTAGTCGCCGTGGCTCAGTCGGTAGCGTCTCCGACTCTGAGGCGTCAGGTCGAGGGTTCGCGCCCCGTCACGGTCTGAGGTTAGCAAAGGCATGCACTCAGCGTAAGGATTACATCTGCCAAAACAAGTCCTTCGTAAGAAGGCAACCGTCCTAGCCCTTGGTTGATAAGGGAGTCCGTGACGAAAAACCGGAACGGATTCTATCTCAGTCTAGGTCTTATTTTTGACCTTACTCAACTTACTTCTGTTCTCCACACTTTCTTTGCCATTCGTTCCTCATTTATTCTTTCAATATGCCCAAACAGTATCAGCTCTCTCTGCTCTAGCGTATCTAACAGCTATCTTCCAACACAAATTCTCTGCCTCACCTGCTAACTTTTCACTCTCTTTGCTTGACACATACTATCATACTTTTCAAACGACTCATATCCATAAATGTCAATACGCCTTTTTCACTCATTCGCATATTCCACGTCTTTGTTCCATACCATGCCATTAGCGACATCATTATTCATATAAGCTCTTTGCAATCATTCATGTATAGTTAGTTAAAGACTCATGACCAATGCAACATATATCTGTTCGACTTTACAGTGATAACCGTCAATATGTACTATATATCTGACCACTATTGTACAGTGTCTGGTTGTGTGAGTGTTGCCCAGCTGGTTATATGGCAGCTATCCATTCCTGGCAGCACAACTATACCAGCAAGATGCTCGTTCTTTCATCTTAATCCCCTACTACTGTTAGAAACATTCACAGTAAGCTTGTCTTCGTTTGTATCATAGCATCAATTCTTCGATACCCCCCCATGATGTATACTCAGAAGAATGGTTTTTGTTTATTTCTAAATATGCCAAGAGCATATTTAAGAAAAGTGTTGAGTTTGTTTAAGTGGACAGCAATCATGGAATGTGATAGTTCTGGAATAAAAAATACCATTGAGTATGTCATTAGTGCTGGAAAAATCATATTTTGTGATTGAAGAAGTGCACTTTTATTACTAAGATCTTAATAACCTGCTAAAATAAAAATCCCTCATAATTACAATTCATAAAGCATGTGCAAAATCTTCACCTATTTATTTTCCTAATTAGTATTACTATCATACTTATTTTTATTACTATCATTATTATTATTATTATTAAAAATATTATTATCATTATTATTATTATTATTATTATTATTATTATTATTATTATTATTATTATTATTATTATTATCATTATTATTATCATAAATACTGTATTATTACAATTATACTCGCCACATTCATAAAGTCATACAGTCTAACTTTGCACAATTCATAAGTTGAAGACTGACTATATCGAGTCCTTTTTGTCTAAACAAAGATTGTGAGCAATTCTCTTTATACCTTAGTAATATGTGAAAGAAAAGAGACATTACAGGTATAGGCAAGCTGTGTTCCTTGGTTAGCAAGGTACTTTGAAACAAATCAGTCTACAAATGTTAAGGCTACTCACTTGCAAACGAGTGCTGTATAAGGTACATCAGAATAATCCAAAAATGTAAATATATGGAGCAAAATACTATCAGGAAGCAAACTCCAGTCAGGACTACTGGCCCCTCTTCGTACAACTTTTGGCATTCTGGCAAATATCTGAAGTCATATAAAAATGCATTGTTTAACAAATAATACATCTCAGGTATATAAATTATAGCATTTTCTACTCTCCCTCTTAGAAAAATATTATTTTTACTAACATTTGCTAGGGTAAGTCTTAGCAAACAACATATATAGAAAAGAAAGGGCCTTGATATTATAACTGAACAGAATGGTCGAGAATAAACATCAAGGACAGTCATCTGAGAGGTAAGCATTCTCAGGTGATGACTCACATGGTCCATATGGAGAGTGTGCATTTCAGGTTTAACATTAATGACGTTAAGTTGAAAATAAAATGCAATTGGAGAAAAAAAGGTGGAGGACCTGTCAGGAAATAAAAGCTTGCACTAACGACTGAGGGGTTTCTTTCCTTTTTCACTCTGACAGGTCAGAAGACTGCAGTAAAATGTGGAGAAAGGAATACAGAAAGTAATCCAACACCAAAAAGAAAAATAAATAGTATTACAATAAAATAAGTAATTCATGTAAGCTACTATATCAAAATGATATTGAAAACTTCGCCAATGTTATAAAAATAATATTATCTTCACACTATATCACAAAAGCCTCAACCAGTATAGTTCTGAAGATGATATATATAAAAATGGGAGAAATAATGTATATACAGTGATCCTTCGCTGGATCGCGTTTTCACTGTACCATTTTTTTTTTTTTGGCAAATTATTATTTTATTTTTTGGGTATATGCAAAAATATTAAAATATTGAAAAAATTAAACTTTTTAGTATTTTCATTTTTTTATTGAAAAAAACAAATTTCATTATTTAATTGATAAAAAAAATGTATTTCCCAGCCTACGAATAATAAAACAGTAAAAACTAGTAAAAAACATAAATTTAGATATATAACTCACAGGACAGGGTATTACATCATGTCAAATAGTGTCCAATAGCGTACAATGTATTGGGGTCGCACCTAAGTGAGCTAGCATATACTGTATATTAAAATTTCAAGTAGTTTCATGATTTTATTGATAAAAAAAAAAATTTTCTTAGCCTAAGAATAATAAAACAGTAAAAAATAGTAAAAGACATAAATACTAACAGTATTGCGCCACGTAAAATATGATACTGGTATCAGCGTTTCGGAAAATGCAAAGGCTCTCACCTACGTGACCTAGTGAATATTAAAATTTTCATTATTTTATTGATAAAACAAGTATTTCCTAGCCTAAGAATAATAAAACAGTAAAAAATAGTAAAAAACATTAATACAGTACTAACAGTATTGCACCATGTAAATACGATACCAGTATCACGTTTCGGAAAACGCAAAGGCCCTCACCTACGTGACCTAGTGAATATGAACATTTTCATTATTTTATTGATAAAACAAGTATTTTCTAGCCTAAGAATAATAAAACAGTAAAAAAAAATAAAAAAACATAAATACTAACAGTATTGCACCATGTGTAATACGATACCGCTATCAGCGTTTCAGAAAACGAAAAGGCTCTCACCTACATTGCATGCTTTTATTTATAAAGTAAAGGGTGTTTTTTTAACAGTGCAGGGAGGGTTTATACAGTACGTAAACGTAAAAATAATTGTAAAATACCTATGTACATGAGTATGTCACGTCTTCATCACCTCATTCATGGTAAGTTTTCCTATCACTTTCATAAAAATTTACGTTGCTTGCTGTTATTTATAAAGTAAAGGGTGTTTTCTTAACAAAGCAGGGAGGGTTTATACAGTACGTAAACGTAAAAATAATTGTAAAATACCTATGTACATGAGTATGTTATGTAATTACCACTTCATTCACCGTAATTTTATCTATCACTTTCATATAAATTTACGTTGCATGCTGTTATTTATGAAGTAAAGGGTGGTTTATTAACAGTACAGGGAGGGTTTATACAGTGTAAACGTAAAAATAAATTAAAATATATATGTACATATAGGCTGATCCTACTCCGCTATTTTCCTGTCTCGCGCCGGGACCCGGAACCGAACCATCACGATAATGGAAGGAACACTGTAATACAGAAACAGAGAAGACATCGATAAAAGCTCAATAAAAAAAAGTAATCTTAAGTAGCTGCAGTGCATTCCATGGGAAAAGGTTTGGTTCCATCCAAAGATATGGATTTCACAGACAAGAATATCCCATCACATCATTGTTAGATGGTTGACATATAAGCTTTACTTCAACTAAATAAAAATTTTCATGTAATACATTATGCTATTTCTCCCATGCTAATACAAGAAATAGAGCTCATCTATAACAGAGGAATTATGAAGAAAGATTTTCTCCCAAAGCATCTTGGATTATCCAAATTAATTCCTTCCTTAAGACATTGAGGGAATCATATCACCAAACCACAAAACATTAGTCACCAGAAACAAAACAAAACATCAGCATTTACACACAATGTTAGAAGTTCTAAAATTACAAACTCCTAAAAAACTAAAGGTTAAATATTACTGTGTTTCCTATCCCTAACTAAATTCCACCAGGGAGTTCTTCTACTTGAAAAGGTATATGTATAAGCTAAGCTTGATCAAATCATAGATCTGCCTAAATTGCTCAAAGGAAAGAACACAGTTAGTGAAGAATTATTACTAAGTATTCTAACAATGGCTAAGAAACCTGTGAAAAACTACATATCTAAAATTCTACCTCATGACAGAACAAATTTCATTACCATTAGAAGCTATTTAATAATCTATCTGCAAATCATTTGGGACAAAACCCAATAGTAAAGATAAGAAAATGTCGCAAATTCTTAGAATGATCAAGGTATGATAGAAAAACACCAATATTCATAATAAAAATGAGACTGAAAGAAAAAGTGATCAAGAATTTCTGGAACATTACAATAATTACAATTTGGATCTGGTAGATGTAAAACAGCACAGGAGCAAGTAAGCAGAAGTGTCCCTTATCAAGATTTCAGAGCTCAACACATAACTACCATTGCCATTCAAAGTTGTGACTACTACTTCATGACAACAGCACACCAGTGAGTATATAAAGAGGATAAGAACTCATACTTCAGAATTAACAATATATCACACACCTCTGGCCTAAGTGGGGAAGCAGAAGCTGCCTCATTTCCAGAGAAGAAGCAATGGAAAATGTATACTTGAAAGCAATAATACAACCACTTTACCATAGGAAAACTAATTCCTGCAAAAAAAGTTACAGATCAGAAAATCATATTCTGGTCTTGAAAAGTAGTGATAGCAAGGATGCCATAGAATCAATACAAGGCACAAGTGCTGAAGCTGAACAAAAACTAAGGACCCATCGTTGATCTTTCCAGATTGTGAACTATTCGGCCTCCATTACAAAGTGATACTTCATGAGCCTCCAGACAGCATGGTATTTCAGTGAATGGACATAAAATAACCTCACTGAAGACAAATCCGCAATAGTGGACTTTTAACCAACAATGTAAAGGAGTAAGGAAATTTTCTATGTTATGTAATTGTAAAGATGGCATGAAGTAAATCTGAGGATAGAGTATTCTATGCTTGAATAACAAGATCCACGATAAAGAACCCAAGGAGGTACAAAGATGAGAGCAAAATGCTCAACACGAAAAAGAGGGAGGCGCAACCTAAAGAGAACTTCCTCTGCTCTCATCATTGCTGGCCGTTTACAAGAATGAAGCAACTAAGACAGTGATCTGGCTCTCTCCACATCTGCACATACATTTGTTCAGATGGGATTTGACCTATATGTATATAAGGCTCTACAGAAATATCAGCAAGTACACATATCAATACAATCCTTGATAGAAGAAATGGTATTATCAAACTGCAATAAAAGGATTAGTGCACAACGGAGACTCTTGAAATCACCCGTAGCGCTCCATTTTGATTAATTAATAACTTATCCAATACAGCCTTATTTGCAAAGTCATACACAACAGCACCATGAACTGACGATAACGGCCATGTACAATATAATAAATGTCTTCCTGTCTGCTCTTCAATAGATTCCCGAGGAGGCATGCACAAAAATGAAATGCTTATGGGGTCACCACATAAGAAAGGGGCAATGAATGTGTAAACCTAAATTCTTGAGCAATTGAGTGAGTGTGTTGCAAGTCACTTAGTACCCAGGAGCAGTGCCAGTGACTGTACTATGGGCTGCCTAGAAGAGTAGTAGAAGTAGCATTTTTCAATATTAATATCTACATTCTCATCAGCAGTCCAATCTCTGAAGAAATCAATAGCTGTCTGTAAGCGGGTAACTGCTAAATCCCTAAAATCAGTTTCAGTAAAGAAACGAACATAATTATAAAAATGCGTACAACAAACCTGCTAAACAAGAAGCACATTACCAAGAAAAATTGAGCAAAAGAGGGGACTAAGGATTACTCCTTGTGGTACATGCGAGAAAATAGAAGGGAACTCTGAGAGTGCACCCAACAAGATATCTAAATATTTTCTAACTTTCCAAAAGAATCTCACCTAGCATAGGGATGTCCCTTAGTATCAAGGCGAGTGACTTTAACAAGAATCACCCTCTAAGATACACTGTCAAAAGCATTTACAATATCAAAGAGAATGACCAAGACTACTTTCTTTACCTTTACAGCACACTGGACCGATTGTTCCAATCTTACTAACTGATCAATAACAAAATGGTGAATGAAAAATCCTGCCAGAGAGGAAAGAACAAACACCTTCCCATTATCTATCCATGTATTAATGTATGTATTACTGTACTGTACTGCAACATTAAATTATTATTACTGTATTCAAATTCATTAATACTGTATACTTTATGTAGTAGCTAAGAAGAATCAGAGAAGAATGTAATTATTACACAAGGCTCCAGGACCCATTGTTCCAAATATCCCCATTGAAGAGTGTAGGGAGACCCTTCTCCCAAAGACTTAATGGCTCTCTTCTCCAGAAATGTCTTCAACAATGAAGTATCTATTGGAAACGAGCTTTCGACTATTAACCTTTATAATATGTGAGGTTATGAAACATTCCTTGATGATAACAAATCTAATGAAAAGAGGCGAAGACCAAGTAGTTCCCCTTCCAGAGAGGTCCAAACATCTTTTTACAAAACAGTGTCTTCAGGAAAGATTGTTCTCTACTTGCTATGCCTTGATACTATTCTAAGGTTTGATAAAAATTAAATAGTAGTTCGTAAGTTGGGGAGTATATATATATATATATATATATATATATATATATATATATATATATATATATATATATATATATATATATATATATATATATATATATATATATATATATATAAAGGTTTATTTCAGGTAAATTTTTAGAAGAGGGGATTACATTTGGTGCGTCCTTTCTAACCTAACCTGAGTGAACGCATCCTCCTTAGCCGGAGGCTTCATCCCCGGACCCCCTTAGGGGTAGTTTTTCCCTAGCCTCAAATTCCATTAATCCCCATAACTAAAATAATACTTCATTTTATGAACTTCTTCCTCACCCTACACGAGAAATCAGCGTTACCACAACTTCCTGAAATGAGTCAAGCTGCTCTATAAACACTAAAAATTACCCTATGAACACTGAGTTAGGTTAGTGGAATATAAGTTGGGTTAGTTAGAGAAGGATATAGTACCAACCACAACCCACCAACATCGACCTAACACAAAAAATAATTATCATTAGATTAATATAACATATCAAAACCTATCAGGATGAAAAATATTGGTCAAAAAATTGAAGGGATTCATTAAACGAATCTACTCCAATCTAGTCTGGAATGGGAAAGAAGCCGAAATATAAAGCAACTTGGAATTTTTCTAACATTTTTATTTAAGCATCAAGATTAGGAAAAAGAATTTTCGAAACGGGATTAAACACTACTAAGTCATGGAAACTAACTAAAGATTTGCTACGCACCAGATATTTTGTTGTAACTACATCTAATATGGTTATTTTTAGCTTGTAATCCCTGGGTGGCCGATATAACCACTGTCCCTTTAAAAGACGAAATTGTTTTTGTTTGCAACAGCTGATCACTTCTGCCTTTGTCGAGTAGTAATGAAGAGGCTTCGGCCTTTGCATCTGCACACCCCTAAAATAATTTCCTTCCCATGCTAACCCAAATTCACTTTATGCTTATTTATTTCTCTCTTTACAGATGAAGAAGAGTATTGTTTCATGTATAAAAGTACAAAAGTATCTGAACTTTATTTATCTGCAGAATGTTTATGGGAAATTTTGATAAGTGTAATAAATTCAATGCTTCAAATATAGTATGTCATTATTAGGTACTTCCAATAAAGATCACTATATATATATATATATATATATATATATATATATATATATATATATATATATATATATATATATATATATATATATATATATATATATATATATATATATATATATATATATATATATATATATATATATTACCTAATTGTGTTCACAGGAAAGAGTCTACCTTCGAACTTATGGATGCATGTGGCATTTACTGATTCCTCACTTGGCGAATTGCAATTATAAACTATCCTTACACTAAAAAGTACTTCATAACATCCTTCAAAGAATATTTCCTAAGAAGATTCGACCTTTATATAAAGAGCCGTTCAAATCAAGGCATTGCTCGCTATTTACTCTGTCAAAATCATAAAGGAATTTCAAGACAGTTTGCTTCTAAGTGCAAAGTTGTGTGTATATTTGCATGACAGTTTATTACTATGCTAAAATATATTAATAACGTCCGTATGCATGCATACATGATGCTGAAACGCACTCATTTATTTTAGGTATGCATGGATATTCATTCATATATATATATATATATATATATATATATATATATATATATATATATATATATATATATATATATATATATATATATATATATATATATAGTGTATAATGTATGCATAGCTCATTTTAGATTAGTAGAAGACAGAGAGCTAAATTTGCTTCGCTAAGATTCTGGTGATAAGAATTTCACCATTTCATGATAAAGTATAACTTTATCATAAACAAACAGCTGCTGTTGCAATTACAGATTAATCTCTGTCTTAACCTTTACAGCAGATTTAAGTCCCCTAGAATAAGAGAACTCTGTGAATGAAATACTCCATGTCCTGCATAACTTACGTACTAAGAGTTATGTGAATTGTATATAACAGGGTCTTGTGAGAATGTTCCATATACCTCTTTTCTCAGCGTTAGTCAGTTGTTTCTGAGATTCTGGAGAGAGCACTTGTGTTTGATAACGGGAATTTACCTCCTGAGAAGCTAATCGTCTTATGATTGACATCTAAGACAGGATAGATTTGAACAGATTAAAAAAAACAATATTTTCAATAGCACTGGTATTCTATTTTTGATAAATAGATATAGAATTCATTAACTAAAATCTTTGCAGTAAGAAAATGTGTCAAATAAATATATTATCTTGGGTGAGAAATGAATCATCCACAGAGTGTTCATGTTACTTTGTGAGAAGATGAGAAGTGAACATCAAGTTCTTCTCTTTCACAAAGTAGTGAGGTGGCTCTTCCGTGGGAAAATCTTCACCCTTCTTGCAGAGATCAATGATGAGATTGCAATATGTCTCTGACAGTATCAAAGTAACTTAATTGAAAAGTTCGAGGACGAAATGTTCATCCTTTCTCTCTCCTATCTGGCAGATATTTTAAGCCATTTGAATGACCTCAACTTGCCTATGCAAGGAATGTTTACTAGTGATATTGTTTGTACAGAGAAGGTAGCAGCTTTCAAGAGGAAGCACTCACTCCGGAGGGATTGAATCCAGGGAGGGAGTGTGAGAAGTCTTCCTATCCTTGAAGAAGAATTGGAGGATAAGACAATCAGCCCCATGATTATAGAAAATATTATTTCTCACCTCTCACACCTTGAGACCACCATGGTAAAGTAATTTCCCAAGGATCGTGCATTTCCTAGCAGACATGGGTGATGCTGACAACCTGAAGGAGGAGCTTACTGATCTGCAGGTGCACTAGGGTTGTAAGACAAAATCTCGTACATTACCGCTGTCTGGTTTTTGGTATGATCAGTTGGTAGCAGTTCCTGGATTGGCAAGGGCAGCGCTGGAGATGATCATTCTAATTCCAACTCCTACTTGTGAGAGAGGGCATTATCCACCATGCTTCTGATCAAAACAACTGTCCTGAGTCACCGTTAAGGGGGGCTGCTTCATGATATGAGGGTGGCTCTTGCCAATACGAAGCCTCGAATTGAGAAACTAGTCACACATAAGCAACAATAAAAATCACATTGATGAGTGTATGCTGATTGCCTTTCTGTGTATATTTGATTGAATTTGTCCATATTTTTAACTTTTTTCGTTTGTTCTTATTGCTTTTGGCAATAGTATTAGCATCCTTAATATTTTTCTTTTGGGGATATAGCAGTAAAGATAATCAAGAAGTGTTGCACTTGTTTACTTTATCCCTGTAGAAACCTGATGCTTGTAAGAGTTAAGGGGTGCTGGACTGCCTAGATCTGACTGCAAGGGGGTACTGAGGTCGGGAAAAAATTAAGAAACTTTGACCTAGAGGAAGAGGAAGTTCAGAAATGCCACTGCAAGTGAAATAACGTGTGCATTCTAGATTAGATTAGGTTACCTTATCTTACAGATTCAAGACTTACTTAGTATAGTAGTGGCACTGACCTATCTTGGTGCCAAACAGTCTGGTAACGATGACACAGGCAGTGTCGAATTATACCCAACCTCACTACCTATGTGATTCCGATGTAGAGAAGATAGTGCTATTGTCAATATTATTGAGTTAAATTAGATAGCTATTTATGTACTAACGTTGAATATAAATCACATTTGGATTGTATATAAGAACCTAGTCATCTATCTCTGAAAGAAACTGGTACCTCCTACAACCAAATATGCAATTTGGTTGATTAGAGAATAAGTAAACAATGACTATTCTAGTTGATGTTCAATGTTCAGTGCTTCTTAACCTTTTCCGACCCTTGTACCCCCTGTAATCAGGTCTAGGAAGTCCAGTACCCCCTTACTCTTGCCAACATCAGGTTACTACAGGGATAAAGTAAGCTGAAATACAGCACTGCTTGATTATTTATACCAGTGATTCCAACCTTTACACCTTGAAGGAACCCTTGCAATAATTTTTCATATTCCTAGGAACCCCTATATATAATTTACAAACATATATATTATTTTTTAAGAAAGTTTTGAGTAATATAATTCATATGAAATCTACAATTCCATCACATGAGAGTTCACACTAATAAGTCAATAATGTTATGACTTACTGTCCTTTTGTAATAACACATAATTATTTTACGGTTGCTCGAGGAACCCTTGGTGATGGTCGGCGGAACCCTAGGGTTCCGTGGAAGCCCAATTGGGAATCACTGATGTATACTGTTATCTCTCCAAAACAAAAACATTAAGGATGCCAATACTATTGCATAGTTTTGAATCATTACGGTGGCGTCTGGAGAGAGTTGGACCTTCTTATTCCTTAGAGTATAATTGATTTTGAGCTCGCTGACGCTCGTGGACTTTCGCAGAAACACTCCCACCAGACCACAATAAATCTAACCGAGAACGTAGACTATGACCAAACAGGAGTTCAGCTGGCTAAGATGGCTTAAAATAGAAGACCAAATCAAATTCGACATGATGATGTTTATGTATTACTTAATAACAGGTGTCATACCTGAATGGGCTATACAGATTAATACCGTTAGCAGCTCAGGGGAAAGAAATACTCGACAATCGCAAAAACTCGCGATTCCAAGAAAAACTAAAATAGCACACAAACCCCTGTTTGTCAGGGATCCCAAATTATGGAACAGTCTGCCAGAGGACATAAATGAAACAGAACAGCACAGAAAATTAAAAAGAAATTGAGAGAACTATTATACAATAGCTGAAAACATCAGTATTATAACCTGTTTGCTCTAATACTGTAAAGATTGCTACAAAGTGTTGTGATATTTATTCATGATGCTTATTGCATTGTGCGTATATATACTTTATGAATACCCACTGTATTTTTTGTGGAAATAAAGTTTTTATTTAGTTATAATTTATGTCATAACAGTATTACTGGAGCTTGAAATTAATGTGCACCTCAAAAATACAGGGACTGGACTGTAATGCCGCACTGCTATTACACAACTACTGCCGGGAGCGGCGCGGTCTCACTTTCTCACGTCAGACATCAGAACATGTACCGAACGTGTACACAAAGCTTTGTGGTGCGGAGTTCCGACGCAAATTTGGAATGCCCGTACAAATTTATTGCTTTCATCACCATGCTAAAATGCATTAACACAATTGGATATCATATTAAAGATTATGAAATAAGAAAAACATATATGCAATACAATGGTTAAAAAAGCATCCCCTCAGAGTCCAAATTGTGCTTACCTAATTGTGCTTACGGGAAAGAGCCCAAAGCTCGTATCTTGCCGTGATGGTCACCTCGTGCTAGGAAAGCTGACATTTTGCCGCCACCCATGCAGCATTCTCCAACACCCCCTAAAATTGATTTCAGCGCCCTTTGTGGGTGGTAACACCCCAGGTTAAGAAACGCTGCTCTAAGTGGTATATGCCCCTCTCAGTTCATTTACAGAACATTAGATGTAAAACAGGATGTTCACAATCTCAGGTTTCGATAAAGACACATGAATTATAATCCTGTTATAGGCAAGCCATCTTACTTAAATTAAAGTCTAACCATGAAGTTATCCTTATTAGACTTCTAATCTGTTATTGATGTCATCCATGCATATAATATATCACCTTCTTGGTATTGCTATTCATAACTATTTATTGCTTTCATTTTCAGTTCTAAGTATGATATCAGTGTAATCTCAAATCAGTAAATTTTGTTGCGGTGGAAGATCTTGATATTTACATATTGATAATGATTATACATGTAACTAATATTGAAATTATTCTGAATGAGTTAAAAACTTTATGTGATAAATTCAAGACAGTTTATTGCAGTATGTTAATTCTCTCTCTCTCTCTCTCTCTCTCTCTCTCTCTCTCTCTCTCTCTCTCTCTCTCTCTCTCTCTCTCTCTCTCTCCTCTCTCTCTCTCTCTCTCTCTCTCTCTCTCTCGTCTTCATCAATTAATGGTTGTTCAGAAAAGCATCATATATTATAAGTGAAGATCACAGGTAAAGGGTTAGGAAGGAAAAGTGAATTAGAAGATCAGAAAGTGCATTTATATGGATAAAGGGTGAAGAGAAAACGTAAAGAATATTAAAGGAGGTGAGAACAAAGAATATTGAGATCATAAAAGGATAGAGAGGAGAATAAAAGAGAAGAAGAGAAAAGGGTGCATGAAGATGAGTCTTGTGAAAGAGCTGGGGAAATGCCATGGAGGAAAAAAAAAGGAAGTAAAAAGAAGAGGAATTTATCAAGGGGAAATCCAGTGAGAGGGAAGAGGATGAGGTGTTACAATATGTTAAAGAAAGAGCTTGACAGGTAAGTTTAAAACAGGTGAATGGGAGGTCATCTTGGAAAAAGGTGGCCTGTTCTCTCTCTCTCTCTCTCTCTCTCTCTCTCTCTCTCTCTCTCTCTCTCTCTCTCTCTCTCTCTCTCTCTCTCTCTCTCTCTCTCTCTCTCTTTCTCTCTCTTCTAAACAGCTCTTTGGTCACAGTTTGTTCTTTGTTATGAATACTTTCTCTTTATAGTCATTGTTACTTTATACGTATACATACTCGTATGTATATGAATATTTTTTCTACTTGACGTATACTAAAAGGCCTCATCAAGATTCCCGTTTTATACTAAACTTCAGCTCTATAAGGTCCATACAAACAATGGCCCGATTTCTTAAACAGTGTAAACCTAGTATACCATATTGTTAGTTAGCTAGACACATACAAATGGATTTCATAAACACATCTGACGTGGTTCTGTGTATGACTAGGATCCCATGTGGGATCCTAGCCATACACAAAACCGCGTCAGATGCGTTAATGAAATCCATTTGTGTGTCTAGCTAACTAACAATATGGGGGATCCTAGGTTTACACTGTTTAAGAAATCGGGCCGATCCTAGCCATACACAGAACCGCGTCTGATGCGTTTATGAAATCCAGTTGTGTCTAGCTAACTAACAATATGGTATCCTAGGTTTACACTGTTTAAGAAATCGGGCCAATGGCTTAAATATGCTTCCCTAGTCACTAGAGAAGTTTCGTGTATTTTTAATCACGATTATATATTCTCTGTTGTTAGTAGGTGTTTTCTGCTTGATTATACATGATTACTGATGATTATTTCGAAAATGATGAAATATTGTAATTTTTAATTGGTTTTCCAATCTTGTAAATATGTGAACAATTGTGTAGCAGGGCATAAACAACTGAATAGGTAATTAAAATTGAACTAAACTGCTGTATCAGCCCAGATGCATTTAATTTAACAGTTTGAAGTCCTAAGCACACAAGGGCACAGAAAACTTTGTGAAACATCTGATTAACTACTACTTATAGAATATAAATATAACTTATTATATATTTTTAATTGATTTATTATATATCTTTAAATGATTTCTTATATATCTTTAAAGTCACCATCGCTTGAATTTTCTAAGATGGAGCTAATTAATCAATGAAGGAACTTCATATATAATTTCAAGGCCTTTTTATCTTCTTGTTTCTAAAGCAATGAAAATGAATATAAATATTATTTTATAAACAAGTAGTCTTGATTATATGACTAACTGAACTATGTGGGAAAAGACATAATTTACCTGACCATTTTGGAAAATATGTTTTTGAGGTATTTTTCAATATCAAGACTGCCATGAGTGATTTGAATATGATCCCGTATAATTCTCAGACCTTTTAATTGCATATATATATATATATATATATATATATATATATATATATATATATATATATATATATATATATATATATATATATATATATATATATATATATAAATATATACATATATACATATATATATACATATACATATACATATACATATACATATACATATACATATATATATATATATATATATATATATATATATATATATATATATATATATATATATATATATATATATATATATATATATATATATATATATATATATATATATATATATATATATATATATATATATATATATATATATATAATATGTTTCAGTTAATAATAAAATGGAATATTTATTCGTAGTAGAAAAGGGAGTTCGTGACGTAAAACCGAAACAACATATACTAAAAGATTGTGATTTTCTCATCTCTCTCCCTATTTCACCCCTCGAGAAAGTCTTCATTTTATAAAGGACAAAATCTTTTATTCGTCAAACTAAGATGTTCTTTGGAAAAATAGTTATTACTAATACTTTTCATTATGTTATCATTATATTTATAATTTAAGATATAAGAAGGTTATGCCATATGTATATTGTAGCAATTACATACTTGATTATGTATCATGTATATATACCCTATATGTGGAAATGTATATAAGTGTCATGTATCATGTATATATACCCTATATGTAAAAATATATTTAGTGACATAAATGGTCAACGTAAAACAGAGGAATTAAGATTTTATTTCCTATAAAGATAACAAGTAATGATTGCTAGTTTATATAAGCTTACCTAGTGACCTTGCCTCAGTCCTTTCTTCTTTTTGCTAGTGAGGTCATCATTAATATCATATTGCTGTTGTGAAAATCTATATAAAAAGAGCAAATAAGAGTAAATAAGTCTCTGTGTAATATGAAATACCAAAGTCTGATTACACTGATGATTAATATAGATTCAGTATACTATCACTCAGGTTAAGCTATATGAGTATAAGAAACAATAGAGAGAGAGAGAGAGAGAGAGAGAGAGAGAGAGAGAGAGAGAGAGAGAGAGAGAGAGAGAGAGAGAGAGAGAGAGAGAGAGAGAGCTTGTGGACACTGTAATTATCAAAGATGCAATATTTGGTTTCATAAAATGTAAATACATTTCATGGTACAGAATCCCATAAGACCTATTTATGCTGAGTTATAGCAAAATGATAGAAAACGAATCTGCTCTGTTTCATGGCATTTGATATGCATATCCAGGAGAGATTATGTGTAATTTTCTTCAATGAAATCTGGTTTCATTGTGTAACAAATATGATATTTAAATTTGTCGTGGGTCGTTGTGCTGTCACTTTATTCGAGTAAAATTGAGTTTTGATAAAATTTTTGGCATATGTTAGACTTCTTTTTATTCTGTATTTAACTCTATTTTTCTTCATTGGTTTACATAGCTACTTTTATGATGTGATTTTTAGCTATGATATTTATATGTGTTTTAGAGCAGATTAGTGTATTATTTCTTACATGGAGGCCGAACAATTCCTCTTGTATGTTGATTTAGCAAACTCATGAACTTTTTCATCTTGTCATTATATATCGAAGAAAAGCTTCCAGTATCTTAAGGTGCATGTAAAATGCATCCACGTGCATTTAGTAGCGATGTTGCTGTTTTTGCACCTACACAGATATGATGTAATGTTACCTTTATGGTTAGTAATCGCGAGAAAAAAGACTAAAGAATCCACATTTTTTGAAGAAAGTTTCCACGTTTGCTTGTATCCTGCATCTTGGAATCTCCCCAGATTCCAGCGACTTTTCAAATATGATGCATAGTGCCACCAGTATTGGTTTTGCTCATTTCTTAAGTACGTAAGGGGATATGTCACCAGGATCCATAGCTTTACAGGCATCTAGCTCCATCAAAAATTTTTATACCTCTGTGGCTGAAAAGATGATGTTCTCTACTACTGTACCAAGCTCTCTTATGTCTTCAATCTGAAGGGGTGAAATATTTTCTACTGTAAGTACTAACTGAAACTCCTTGCTCATCTCTTCATCTGCCTCAGTGTTAATATATATATATATATATATATATATATATATATATATATATATATATATATATATATATATATATATATATATATATATATATATATATAAATATATATATATATATATATATATATATATATATATATATATATATATATATATATATATATATATATATATATATATACATATATAATTCTCCTGGTATTGCTATTCATAATCATTTATAGGCTGAAACATCTTATAGGGCTGTTAGAGGGATAATTTATTTTGGAAGTGAAGGTTCCAGGTTGAATAGGTAAATTCTATTATAGGAAGTGAGTCATGGAGTTTATTTCCACTCACGTATAAACATGTTCAGAGTGCATTATAATTGCTGCAATATATAACCCATTAAAGAATCAGCGAAGACTATAGGTATATGAGGAAAGCAATATTTGCACACTGAGAAATCAATTGCAACCATCATTTGGAGAGAGTAATAATAGAAAAAATAGACTGGAATAGTCTTTACCCATCCAGTGAGCGGGTAGTTAGTTGTTGCAGACATGCTACCAGAAATGGAAGTATTAACATCAAAGAGAAATAATTTAATAATGAGTGTAAGAGGACAATGGAGTCAAGAGAGAAATGCTAACACAAGTATACTGTAAAAGGAGGAAAAGTATAAATGCGTGGCAAAATTAATAATGAGCAGGAGATGAGTACCGAAGTAAAATTAGAGAGGCAGAGGGGCTTATGAGAGAGATATTACGAGGAGAGCTAAAGAAAATACCAAAACTTTCCACAGCTTTGTCAAAGTGATATCGAAACTCAAAGAAAAAGTTCAGTAGCTGTTAAAATGGAGAAGGAAGCATTACTAAGAAGGATGAAGAGATCTCTGAAATCCTGGACAAATAAGTTCAGTCTGTATTTACAGGAGAAAATTCCCCACCCCCTTATATTGCAGATATGAGAGAATTAAAAAAAACGAAAGAATTCTGGATGAAATACAGGAAGCCAAAAATACACATATCTAAGGGCTCGGCCCTCTATACAAAATTATGAAATACCTTGATAGATAATTCACAGCGAAACTCAGAATACATAAAAGCCCACTTTTGTATCCCTGTCAAAAGGCAATATAGAGTTTCAACTTGCAATAAATATTCTCCTCTCTACATTTTATCTCATTGTATTTTTAAGACTACTCGATTTTGCTTTAATTCTCTCTCTCTCTCTCTCTCTCTCTCTCTCTCTCTCTCTCTCTCTCTCTCTCTCTCTCTCTCTCTCTATATATATATATATATATATATATATATATATATATATATATATATATATATATATATTATATATAAATAATTTATATATATATATATATATATATATATATATATATATATATATATATACATATATATATACATATATATATATATATATATATATATATATATATATATATATATATATATATATATATATATATATACATATATATATATATATATATATATATATATATATATATATATATATATATATATATATATATATATATATATATATATATATATATATATATATATATATATATATATATATATATATATACATATATGCATATATATATACATATATATATATATATATATATATATATATATATATATATATATCTATATATATATATATATATATATATATATATATATATATATATATATATATATATATATATATATATATATATATATATATATATATTCATATATATATATATATATATATATATATATATATATATATATATATATATATATATATATATATATATATATTCATATATATATATATATATATATATATATATATATATATATATATATATATATATATATATATATATATATATATATATATATATATATACACACATATATTTATATATATATATATATATATATATATATATATATATATATATATATATATATATATAAATATATATATATATATACACACACACACACACACATATATATGGTAATCGGCGAATTTGTGTATAATAATTCGTCTACAACAATTCATCTACATATGCAATTCATCTACAACAATATATCAACGGATACAATTCATCTACAAGGTTATAAAAAATGCAAAATAATGCAAAGTCAAATTTTTTTAGAGACAACTGCTTTGATCTTTGGGGGTGTTGAACTATTTAAAAACAAAATAAAGGATTACTAAGAATAAAGAAAATAAAAAAAACTTTGTTGTTAGTTACAAAAAATAAAATTCCTCATTTAAAAAAGACACAATAAGATTTCTTTTGGAGCTAAAAATGATACAAATCGAAAGTAAATCATGGCTCCATTTTCTCTCTCTCTCTCTCTCTCTCTCTCTCTCTCTCTCTCTCTCTCTCTTATATATATATATATATATATATATATATATATATATATATATATATATATATATATATATATATATATATATATATATATAAATAACCACCACGAACAAAATTTTTTCGACCTTTCTCTGTTTCTATATATTGAAGTAAACATTGTATGGGCTTCAGAGTATTGAAATAAAAACAAAATACTCTTGAAATTACGATAAAGCCTCTAAATAAATGCTGAGAATTTTAAAATTGAAAGGCGCTGTTGTTGATACACATTGTTCTCTTTAGGAAAAACAAATTGTCATGTAGTGGTAGTTTAGTCATTAAGAAAAAGAATGTATAAGTGCTCGTTTAGTGCTAACAACTCTCTCTCTCTCTCTCTCTCTCTGTATCTCTATCTACTGTTATCTGTATATAAATTGTTGCAAATGAATTGTTGTAGACAAATTCACCTAGAACCTTTCACATAATATATATATATATATATATATATATATATATATATATATATATATATATATATATATATATATATATATATATATATATAATATATATATATATATATATATATATATATATATATATATATATATATATATATATATATATATATATATATATATATATATTTATATATATATGAATATATATATATATATATATATATATATATATATATATATATATATATATATATATATATATATATATATATATAATATATATATATATATATATATATATATATATATATATATATATATATATGTATATATATATATATATATATATATATATATATATATATATATATATATATATACATTTTTTTTTTTTTTTTTTTTTTACTGTGGCGGCATTTCTACGGATGACTGCAGGAAGGCTCCATATTTTTTCAGCTATTGAACCAGTTTTTTTCAGATAAGGATTTTTTAAGGATTTTACATACAGACAAATGATATTTATATAGACAGCCTAAAGTCCCATAATTGTGAAAATATCTTTAGAAACGAGGAGGGGGTGGGGGTTATCGTGGCTGGAGAACGGTATGGAAGTTTCAATCACTAAGCTATCTTTTCATTGTTGATGGAATATTTGCTCCATAAAATGATACTGAGAATATAACACTGTATCTATTAATGTTCTTGGAGGGGATATATCAATGTTATCAGCAGAGCTGCAGGATATGTAGATGGAGAAATAGCCTATTTTTTCATACTGTTGTAGAAAGGAATATATATATATATATATATATATATATATATATATATATATATATATATATATATATATATATATATATATATATATATATATATATATATATATATTGTATTCAAACAGCTCATCTCATATGGAGTAAGTATTATTTTTATTTTCTATTTGCAACAAGAATATCAGTATTAACTGACTTTAAATATAGTTAAGAAAAAAATCATGTAATTTATGATATACATTTGAAAGTTCTGACATTGAGTTTGGAAATCAATTTTATTTTATGAGTCTTTTATAGTAATCTATCTTAAAAGAATGTGATACATTCTGACAATGCTTAAAAACCTTAAGGACTGGCTCAACAGTCAAAGCAAAGGATATATGTTTTTTATGTCATATGGTAAACAAGTTTCTTTGAAAAATTAATATTGCATCTTAGAAATTATTAACAATATACCCCTTCCAGCTTTTACTTTAGAATATTTGTTTTAAATAAAGAAATAATTCTTGTTCTAAAAATAATTTACCAATCAAATAAGTTTCTTTTTTGATTTAATATTAATTATTAATATCAAGTAACGAGTTTGGAAGAAATTTTCGCGACTTCCAAATAAGGTGTAATAAGTATACTGAAATATTACCTAAGACAGATCTTTTTTTTTTCTAGAGGACCGTAAATATTAAAAACAATGCAATCTTTCTGTAACTTTAAGCCCAATGAAACGGTGAGTCCTCCTTGCAAGAATATTAATTATAGAAATATTGGAAACTCCTAATATTATGTCCACAATCCTTCTGTAAATTTCAGTGTATTTAGCACATCACTTACTGATTACACTCTCTTCGTGTTTTTTTCTATTATTTATAGATAAAGTTGTGGGATTACTTTCATGGATTATCAGCATAATCATGACGCTAAATATGGAAAAGTTGCGTTTGCACTTATATTTGTGCTAATATGCTTTTATTTCTGGTCACTAATGTCTATGGCCCGATTTCTTAAACAGTGTAAACCTAGGACACCATATTGTTAGTTAGCTAGACACACACAAATGGATTTCATGAACACATCTGACGTGGTTCTGTGTATGGATAGGATCCCATACGCGATCTTAGCCATACGCAGAATCGCGTCAGAAGCGTTTATGAAATCCATTTGTGTGTATCTAGCTAACTAATAATATGGGGGATCCTAGCCATACACAAAACCGCGTCAGATGCGTTTATGAAATCCATTTGTGTGTGTCTAGCTAATTAACAATATGGTATCCTAGGGTTACATTGTATAAGAAATCGGGCCATAGACATTAGTGACCAGAAATAAAAGCATATTAGCACAAATATAAGTGCAAAAGCAACTTTTCCATATTTAGCGTTATAATTATGCTGATAATCCAAGAAAGTAATCCCACAACTTTATCTATAAATAATAGAAAAAATACGAAGAGAGTGTAATCAGTAAGTGATGTGCTAAATACACTGAAATTTACAGAAGGATTGTGGACATAATATTAGGAGTTTCCTATATTTCTAAAATTAATATTCTTGTAAGGAAGACTCACCGTTTCATTGGGCTTAAAGTTACAGAAAGATTGCATTGTTTTTAATACTTACGGCCCTCTAGAAAAAAAAAAAAGATCTGTCTTAGGTAATACTTCAGTATACTTATTACACCTTATTTGGAAGTCGCGAAAATTTCTTCCAAATTCGTTACTTGATATTAATAATTAATATTAAATCATTAGAGAAACTAATTTGATCGGTAAATTCTTTTTAGAATAAGAATTATTTAATTACTTAAAACAAATATTCTACAGTAAAAGCTGGAAATGGTATATTGTTCATAATTTCTAAGATGCAATATTACTTTTTCAAAGAAACTTGTTTACCATATGACATAAAAAACATATATCCTTTGCTTTGACTGTTGAGCCAATCCTTAAGGTTTTTAAGCATTGTCAGAATGTATCACATTCTTTTAACTAACTAACAATATGGTATCCTAGGGTTACACTGTATAAGAAATCGGGCCTATTTTCCAAGGCTTTATTGAGGAAGACAGTATGGAAAAAATACGAAAGTTCTGAATTATCTGTTTGTGCGTTTCAACCCTGGCCAGATTGTTCGTCCTAAGATTGGATAATCGTATAAATTATCGCTGACAGAACATAGTTTGAGTTCTTCTTGGTAAGTTCTTTTTGTCTTCATTTCTTACTCGTCTCTGGCGGTTGCATATGTGAATACCAACTGAACTATTAATAAATTTGACAAATAGATAGATAGATAGATAGATAGATAGATAGATAGATAGATAGATAGATAGACAGATAGATAGATAGATAGATAGATAGATAGATAGAGAAAAAAATAAACTTTATTTCCATTTCATTACAATGGGTATTCGTCAGCCAGGGCAAGCCCCAACCCCCCACTGTGATGTCCAACCACAGCAGTTCCTGCCAGTAAACAGCTTAAACTCTCGGTCTTGGACGGGGACCGATCTTTCGACCTCGTGAATGCGAAGCCAGCGCGTTACCACTGTACTAGCCAGCAGAGAGAGAGAGAGAGAGAGAGAGAGAGAGAGAGAGAGAGAGAGAGAGAGAGAGAGAGAGAGAGAGAGAGAGAGAGAAAGGAAGCACTGAAGCCAATACAGATAATAAAATTCGTATACCACATATGGTTTTGTTATGGTTCGGTGGCTTCTTCTTCTTCTTCTTCCTTCAAAGACGTCAGAAACTCCGACCATCAGGGAGGTTAAATGGGCCTTTGAGAAAGAGCAGAATCATGTTTGGAACTGACATCATAAAATTATCCTGCCATTTCCCTTTTCCACTCTTTTTCATTCTTCTTCTCCATTCTCATGATGTCATAAATGATAAACAGAAAAGCTTTCACAATCTCTGATGATCTTTCTCTCAAATAACGAGAAAAAAAAAAAGACGAGGAAGCCCAAATTCCATAAAAGTTTCCAGAAGGAAAAAGATACATCAAGTATCTGAATATTTTAAGTAAAGTTTCGATATATTTATAATCAGTGGATTAAAGTCGATTCTGGAGTTGGAAAGACTTGCTGTCACCCCTCCCCCCGTAGATTTATATTTTTCCTTTTTTGTTTTATTCTTGTTGTTGTTGTTGTTGTTGTTGTTGTTGTTGTTGCTGTTCTTGTTGTTGTTGTTATTATTATTATTATTATTATTATTATTATTATTATTATTATTATTATTATTATTATTATTATTATTATTATTATTATTATTATTATTAGTAGTAGTAGTAGTAGTAGTAGTAGTAGTAGTAGTAGTAGTAGTAGTAGTAGTAGTATTAATATTTTCATTATTATTATTATTATTATTATTATTATTATTATTATTATTATTATTATTTTTCATTTATATTATTATAATTACATGGCATCCAGTCTTAAGCGACATATAAAACAGCAAACAAAAAGCAACATTCTTATTTATTTTTTTAAAATAAAGAACTTGCTTGTTAGCGTATTAAGTTTGATTTATATGTCAAGTCTTTTTTTCGTAACCAGTAACTATATATTTGCTATGAAGAAAACAAACATTGGTAAACAACCAAATAACGCACACATACACATGTATATACATACACACACACACACACACACACACACACACACTATGAGAGGGACATCACCAGGAAGGCTAAAGAAAATCCCAAGCTTTTCCACAGCTTTATCAGAGGAAAACTGAAGGTAAAAGAACAGGTTTTAAGGCTAAAGAGAGCGGATGGAAGCATCACTGAGACGGATGAAGAGATCTGCAAATAATTGAACAAGGAGTTTCAGTCAGTATTTACAGTAGAAAATACCCCACCCCCTCAGATTGCAGTGATAGAAGCTCAAGGGCCGGTATTAGAGAGCATCAACCTTACAGCCACAGAGCTATGCAAAGCGCTGATGGATTTAGATGTTCATAAAGCTACAGGTCCTGATGACATATCCCCTCATGTGCTTAAAAAATGCGCAAACACAATATCAGTGGCACTAAGTATCATATTTAAGGAGTCACTAGAGTCGGGGGAGATTCCAAGATGCTGGAAACAAGCAAATGTGATACCTATCTTCAAAAAGGGAAGGAGGGATACGGCTCTGAACTATAGACCAGCTTCCTTGACCAGCATAGTTTGCAAAGTTATGGAGAAACTACTAAGGAAACATATCTCTCTTCACTTGGAATCCTTCAACTTTTTGTCAGTGAGGCAACATGGCTTCAGAGAAGGTAGATCAACAGTAACAAACTTATTAGAATTTTATGATGAGGTAAGCCAAATCTTACAGGAAAGAGAGGGCTGGGCAGATTGCATATTCCTAGACTTCCAGAAAGCGTTTGACACTGTTCCACATGGGAGACTTATTAGGAAGCTGCAATCAATGGCTAGAATAGGTGGAAATGTTTTGGAATGGATAAAAACTTACTTAGAAGGAAGGGAACAGAGGGTTAGAGTAAGACTCAGTGTCTGAATGGAGAAGAGTTAGTAGTGGAGTTCCACAGGGCTCAGTTTTAGGGCCACTTTTGTTCCTTGTATATGTAAATGACCTACCAGAGTCTGTAAATTCATTCATGAATATGCTTGCAGATGATGCAAAGATTGTGAAGAAAGTAAAAAACGAGAACAATGGTAGAGAACTTCAGGAGGATCTAAATAATCTGCATGAGTGGTCAGAAAAGTGGCTAATGAAATTCAATACTTCAAAATGTAAGGTAATGAGAATGGGTACAAGTGCAAGAAGGCCCAAGCTTGACTACTCGGTGGCTGGAGTACAACTTCAAGAGACGGAAAATGAGAGAGATCTAGGAGTAAACATACTGGCAGATTTGTCTCCAGAAATACATATAAATGGCATAGTAAGGGCAGCATATGCATTCTTATCAAATGTAAGGGTAGCCTTCAGGCACATGGACAAGGAAATGTTCAGAAATATTTATGTAACCTATGTGAGGCCAAAACTCGAATATGCAGCCCCCTTTTGGAATCCGCACTTGAAAAAGCACATAGCTAAGCTTGAAAAAGTTCAAAGACATGCCACGAAACTGGTGCCAGAAATAGGCAATCTCAGTTATGATGAGAGGCTGAGGGAATTAGACTTACCATCACTCGAAGCTAGAAGAGTGAGGGGGGGATATGGTGACAGTCTTTAAATTCCTTCATGGTTATGATAGAGTGGATAGGGATCGATATTTTGATATGGCTGGCTCTAGAACTAGAGGTCATAGTTTGAAGCTTGGTAAGAAAACTTGTTTGCAGGATGTAAGGAAATACTTTTTCAGTGTAAGAGTAGTTGATAATTGGAATTGGCTAAGCGAGGAGGTAGTTAATGCTATCTCAATCCATAGTTTTAAGGACAGGTATGATAAGTATCACTAAGTCTAAAATGGAACCGATCAGGAGACGGGAAGATACGAGCTTTGGGCTCTTTCCCGTAAACACAATTAGGTAATCACAATTAGGCAATCACACACACACACACACACACACATATATATATATATATATATATATATATATATATATATATATATATATATAAATATATATATATATATATATATATATATATATATATATATATATATATATATAAATATATATATATATATATATATATATATATATATATATATATATATATATATATATATATATATATATATATACATGCATGCATGCATGCATGCATGCATGCATGCATGCATGCATACATACACACACACACACACACACACACACACACACACATACATACATACATACATACATACATACATACATACATACATACATACATACATACATACATACATACATACATACATACATACATACATACATATATATGTATATGTATATGTATATGTATATGTATATGTATATGTATATGTATATATATATATATATATATATATATATATATATATATATATATATATATATATATATATATATATATATATATATATATATATATATATATATATATATATATATATATATATATATATATATATAAGTGGTAAAGGCCTGTATGTAGATGGCAATATGAAGAACCTGAAGATCTTTCTAAACCTCCTTTCATTTCATAAAAAAATGTCCAAGGCTCATTTAATATTTCACGAGGGAAGGTTATGAAATGAGCTGCTGAAGTATATCACATCTAAGTACAGTAAATGCAATCGTGGCCAGCTTTATGGTTGATGTAACTTTCTAGATTTGGTGCTTGAGGGAACTAATAACTAGATTTATTTACAATGGTAACTAGATGATTGTATTAAACCGTTTTCACATTAAAGTAACACGCCTCACGTGGCATGCCACGTGGCACGTCAGTTGAAAACGAACCTCCGGAAATATATGAAACCTTTCACAAAGAAGTGGTGTGACACGCTCCATATACCACATGCGACTTGCGTCCCACTCTCAGAGTGTCACGCAAATTGCATATGGTACATGGGACGTGTTATGCCTCTACTCTGTGAAAGGTTTTATATATTTCAGGAGGTTCGTTTATAACTGGCGTGCCACGTGGCATGCCACCCGCGACGTGCCACATTGGTGTGAAAGTGGCCTTAGATGAACTGATATTGAAGATTGTTGCTTAAGAGTTCTACTCTTCAACTGACGGAAGAACTATTGAGTTCTTGAAGCTTAAGAAACAATAAAAAACCAAAAATCATCTAAAAAAAAATGAAGAACAAAGTTAGTAATAAAGGGAAATGTAAAGTTCATTATTTTCTCCAAAGTCTCATGGTGTATTGTTATGTACTATCGTATGCATACATGCGTTTGTGTGCATGTGTGTGTGTGTGTTTGTGTGTGTGTATATATCTATATATATATATATATATATATATATATATATATATATATATATATATATATATATATACACTAAATGCTGTTATTGGAAATATATTGTTTAATAATAGATTATTTGATATTTATTTTACTTAGACTTTATACCTAAATTAGTTTATGAAATGTTTGCAATCACTTTTCTGTCTGTCTCTCTATTTCGTTTTACATATTTTTCTATCTATCTATCTATCTATCTATCTATCTATCTATCTATCTATCTATCTATCTATCTATCTATCTATCTATCTATCTATCCATCTATCTATCTATCTACCGCATTTATTCTTATTTTCTGAAAGTAAATGAAGAAAATTCTCACCCTGAAGAGGTCCTTACGTGTTGTCCTCCCGTGCTTATTAGCCAGTGTTGCCAACTCCGGCACGTAGC
>JAXCGZ010015501.1:0-72702 GCA_037179515.1 Halocaridina rubra | reverse complement strand
CCACTTAAACGCTAACAGCCTATTTATGCCATATAGTGTATCCATGAGGAGCATACACAAGATAATTTAAGAAAAATCATCATTTTTCTCGAATCTCATTTAAAATGCTAACCCATGCTCCACACGTTACCACATGTCGTGATATATCAATTAAAAAACCAACACTCTAAGAGACAGGCTGTTCAGTCATTTGCTTGTTCGGTGAATCAAGTGATTCAATGAGGTGAAGGTATTCATTTATGCGAGTCAACAGGAGTCCAATCTGGTTTGATCTCGAATCCTCTTGCTACTTTCCATCTCAATAAACCTCATAAATAAGCACGGCTAAACATGCAATAATACTTATGACAAGAACACCAGTACCATCAATAACACAGTACTACTACTACTACTTATACTACTACTACTACTATTACTACTACTACTACTACTACTACTAATAATAATAATAATAATAATAATAATAATAATAATAATAATAATAATAATAGAGATGAAAAATTTGCGCCGACTTCACAAACTGGAGAAAAATCAGAATGGCTTTTTATGACTGATGGTACATTATTAAAGCTTTCGCTTTCCACTGGAAGCACTGTCAAGATATTGATGTAAAAAGAAACTTTTTAGGGAAAATATATCGATATTTTGAAAATACAGTCAGTGGAAGGCGAGAGCTGGATGTTACGTAATTACTTAGTAAACATATTTATTCTCTATGAGGGAACTTTTTCCAATAATAATAATAATAATAATAATAATAATAATAATAAAATAATAATAATAGTAATAATAACAATAATAATAACAATAACAGTAATAATAACTAATAATAATAAACAAAAATAATAATAATAATAATAACTAATAATAAAAATAATAATAATAATAATAATAATAATAATAGTTGCAGCTCATACACCACTCAGATATCTTCTTCCTTGTTGTTGTTTTAGATTCTCCACCCAAAAATGGGTGGAACGGGTCAAGGAGGACCCGTGGGCCGGTCGCCAGCCGGCACAGTCCCCAACCCCCCACAGTGGTGACCAGCCACAGCAGTAACCTCCCCAATAAACAGTTTAAACTCTCTTGCCTGGACAAGGCGCGATCCGTCGAGGCCAGCGTGTTACCACTGAACTAGCCAGGAGGCTGTTTCTTCCTTCATACTATAAAATCAATTCCTATTTCTCCTCTCTTATATCCAAATGATTAACATATATAAACTGTCAGGCTCTTTACAGCTCCCATGACCTTAAAGAAAATCTATACTGATAATATAAATAATACCAATCATAAAGATATAAGCTTCCTTATCGCTAAGAAAATATACTGGCTAATTCCAATATAATAAAATGAAAAAAAAAGTCAAGCTAAAAAAAGATAAACTAGATCGGCCATGATAGGGAAACCTGGAAATTGATAGGCCATATACCTTTACACGGGAAAGGGGGGGAAGGGAAATATGATAACATCCCAAGTCACAAGGTTTGGCTTTTGTTTGGTAGTTTCGCCTTGGGGGAAACTCCTGGAAACTGAGTCAAGAAACTCGAGAGAAATTAGAAAAATGATACAATGGATAGTTTCTTTAGAGCTTTCCTTCTCAAACAATAAAATAATACTGTGATGAAAAGTTGTAGTTTTGTTACATTTAATACTAAACACCTGGATGAGCCGAATCCAGGTAAAGTCACAGGTAAAAAAAAGGCACTAAATATGGAGTATTTTGGACTTGGTTCGTCTAAGAAACCTAACCTGACCTAACGTTAAATTAATTGTGACTTATTCCAATGACTTTTTCCTAGCCATTGTTTTGTTTTTACTTTTTTTGTGACGTCTGTTTTGGACAATGTCACCACATGAATAGAAGTGATTATAGTTGAACTTGAGAAACAGACCTGATAAATTAAGTTCCTTAGTGATCTCTATTCATAAAATAAAATCATATCGTGTTAGACTGTGTTATTATTTGCTTCATTTAATCTAACACTCAATATTGCCTCCTCATAACAACATTGTCAAGACAATGTTACCATAAACAGATTAAGTAAATAAATTCAAAATTACAAAATAAAAAGGCGAGTTCCTTGGCTCTTTCTTCCTGATGTATTTAAAACCACATTGTGTTGGACTGGCGTGTTTTTTCGTTCGTATAATACTGTCAGCTGATTTAACCTACATTTTGCACTTTTTAGACAGTGCACAAGAAAACTGGATATTACAACACAGTTTAAAAATAAACTTGCATGCATACTCTTTTCAGTCTTCCGTTATTTTAATCAAGCAGTTTGCTTTAAGATACATGCCTTGTCCTTAAGCTTCTACTTTTTTCTTCGTCTCAATGTTCTCTTAGTGCCCGAGCCCAATAAGGGCAATTTTTCTTGCTTGTCCCGGTGTAAAACTCATAAAATAATAGTTAAAAACTATTGTACATTAAGTCTCATAAGAGGGAAATTTCAGAAAATAAAAGAATCCTATTTTAACATTGAACATAAATATAATACTTCCTCGTCAAACATGAATATTCTAGTATATATACATGCATACATTAAACAATTGCACATTAGAAAGCAAAAACTTTAAACAAGAAAATATTTGCTGCATTTGTTATCGTAGGCGCTTGCAAAAATATACTTTCGCTTTCTCAGATTAAAAATCTCTAGATAAAAAGTCTGTCTGACATTTCATAGAACATAATTCTCTCTCTCTCTCCGAGCTCCTTGTTTACATATTGTGAAGGTTCCTATAAAAATGCAGCATTTCAATGTCCCGGAGGCATGAACATTGTTATATAAATTGTGATCAATGATCGCGAGTTAATTTTAGAAACTGTAATCCTCCCGGCGCCATAACCTTGGATTACGCAATAGAGTTGTTGTTGCTATTATTATTATTGTTGTTATTGTAGTCACCGTGGCTCAAGAGGTAGCGTTCGCGACTCTGAGGCGTCAGGTCGAGGGTTCGCGCCCCGTCAGTCTAAAGTTAGCAAGGGCATGCACTCAGGGTAACGATTACATCTGCCAAAACAAGTCCTTCGCAAGAAGGCAACCGTCCTAGCCCTTGGTAGAAAAGGGAGTCCGTGACGTAATACCGGATCGAACGATTATTATTATTATTATTATTATTATTATTATTATTATTATTATTATTACTATTATCATTATTATTATTATTATTATCATTATTATTATTATTATTATTATTATTATTATAGGCAGTGGCTTTCAAACGACAAACGCCACTACTGTCTCCTACACATACGACCGAGAACATCTTTTTTATTTCTCACAGAACGAGGATCATTAGAAATATAGTCTTTCACCATCACATCCACAGGTACAACCCCATAAACCACTAAGTTGCGTAAGAGCAACAGGTCTTTGTGCAAATGTCTGGATGTTCTCCCTTGAGGGTGAGCGGACCTTCCCTTGTGGCCCGCAGGTGGGGGAATCAGGTCTTTATTGTTCCTCCTGTTGGAGCGCACATCATTGCCCCTTAGGATACCTACCCCTTAGGACTATTGCCCTGACGACGATTGTCCCTAGGACAATAGCCCCTGACTCTTAATTCAAATATGGATTATTGCCCAATGATAATATTTATGTGAAATATATCATAAAAATTAAGGAACAATGAATGAAAAAATTCAATGTACACAAGTTACGAAATCACACTTGGCGGTTACGTTAGGTTAGGAAAGGTTAAGGAGAATTGTGCTATTACAATGTTGGTGAAAAGCAAACGTGATAAGAAAAACAACATGACGTTACTTAAAAACATTCAAAATAAATATCTAAGGCCTTTTTCACACCAAACTGGCACGCCAGGTGAAAACGAAGATCCGGAAATATATGAAACCTTTCACACAGAAGTGGCGTGACACGTCCCATGTACCACGTACGACTTGCGTGCTACCCTGAGTGGCACGTCGCACGTGGCACATGGTAAGTATCACGCCACTTCTGCGTGAAAAGTTTCATATATTTCCGGATCTTCGTTTTCAACTGGCGTGCCAAGTGTCATGCCACGTGCAACGTGCCACTTTTGTGTGAAAGCGGTCTTAGAGTTCAGACAAAGACATCAGCGATAGCATTACAAACATCCCCTGACCTTTGAGGCTTCAAATGTTTGGTATTTCAGCGCTATGATATTCATGTATGACTTTCAAATAACACCGAAGAGTGGGTGTTAGTCATTAATAAGTCATTATGAAAGGAGTCTTGATCCAACGTGGGTCCTCAGTATCACTGATAAAACACAACATGAAGGAAACATACAAAGTGATATGTTACACATACACGCGCGCGCGCGCGTGCACACACAGCTACACAGATATATATATATATATATATATATATATATATATATATATATATATATATATATATATATGTGTGTGTGTGTGTGTGTGTGTGTGTGTGTGTGGCTACACACACACACACACACATATATATATATATATATATATATATGTGGCTACACACATACATACATATATATATATAATATATATATATATGTGTGTGTGTGTGTGTGTGTGTGGCTACACACACACACACACATATATATATATATATATATATATATATATATATATATATATATATATATATATATATATGGCTACACACACACTTCTTGTTGTTTGAGGTTCAAGCCAACCTTGTGTTTGGCACGGGCCCTTGCTTCAATAGAACGGCCCGTATAGACACAGACACACTCTCACTGATGTGTTTGCCTACTACAATAAATGGTCTCGAGAAACAGATATAATCTCATGATGAATAACAGGTGAAAGATGTCATATGCTAGCGGAGCGATTTCCTTAAGCGAATTCTATCTTAAACTTCAGAGTAAGTCATACATATAGTAAAAAGTATTTCCTACTGATATGTATCACGCTTACTTCTGAAATATTTGGTATTATAAATGAAACGATTATGTACTGAAATCTTCATAAAACAGAAATGAAAATTATATACCAACATGTGCAACATACAAAAACAACTACCAAACATAGGCCAAAGACTTATTTTAAGATGTCTGATTTGTGTATTAAAACAGTATCCCACGTGCTACGAACTGCATCAAATACAGAAAGCTCCAAGTATTCGTACACTTTAGGACACAATTCAAGAGCGATGCCATCGTAACGAGTTATTACAATAGTGTTTCAGAAGTTCTCTGCAAAAGACGAAGTCTCATTTAGGGCTACTGAACAGTCGAACAATTCCGCTGCAGTCACGTCATGGGATATTACAGGTTTCATAGTTTGAGTGAAAATAATAATGGTTCAAAATACGATATTTTAATAGTTTGAGAGGTATCATGTGGTCTACTGTCTGATTACTCATCTTTCACAACAACAATCTATTCCTTTGTGTGTATATATATATATATATATATATATGATATATATATATATATATATATATATATATATATATATATATATATATATATATATAGAGAGAGAGAGAGAGAGAGAGAGAGAGAGAGAGAGAGAGAGAGAGAGAGAGAGAGAGAGAGAGAGAGAGAGAGAGAGAGAGAGAGAGAGAGAGAGAGAGAGAGAGAGAGAGAGAGAGAGAGAGAGAGAGAGAGAGAGAGAGAGAGAGAGAGAGAGAGAGAGAGAGAGAGAGAGAGAGAGAGAGAGAGAGAGCTTTGAGGTATAAATGTCAATTTAAGTTATACAAATACGCACTTATCATTATAGAGTTGATAATAAAATAAAAAGAGACAAAATATGACGTGTGTTCTTAGTTTCAACATTAGATTTTGTTGACACTACGGAGTGACACACACTGACATGCAAAAATAAAACTTAATTAAAGGATATCACTGAATCTATGGGTCGGCAACAGGTAACGGTTTCATAATTTCTAAAGAACTTCACTGATGAAGTATACATTAACCAGGCAACCAAGTCTCATGAACAGGAAAACCATCTGTAAACAATAACTCAAAACAAGGTCCATATAAGTTTAAGATAAACAAGTACACATAAAACGTTTTGGGAATAAGGTCATTAGTAACGATATTAGTAACAAGTGTGTGAGAGAGAGAGAGAGAGAGAGAGAGGAGAGAGAGAGAGAGAGAGAGAGAGAGAGAGAGAGAGAGAGAGTAGAGAGAAGAGAGAGAGAGATGAGAGGAGAGAGAGAGAGAGAGAGAGAGAAGAGAGTCAGTCCACAATACACATCTTCGGATGAATTACCTCGATAAAAGTCGGTGATTCCTTTTCTTTTCGTCTTGTTTCACCTTCCCCGAGGTTGAAATCTCTCAATGAACTTGTATCAGATAAATGTGAAGTTAAACACACGGCACTGTCAGAAGCAGAGTATGCGGACAGTTCGGTATTTGAGCTTGACAAACTTGAGAACGAACTAGCATCGGTTATGGATAAGGAGTTTGTGGTGCTTGCCCTCTGTAAGCTATTACGTGGACTTTCGAAGGCACCTCTTTCCAAAGAGGAGCTGCCACTTACGTTACCTGACTGTGGAGTCTCTTTATTCATCAATCTAGCATTTTCACTGTTCTCATCTACTTCTTGAATAATCTCCAAATGCTTACAGGAAAAGATACTATCTCCAATTTCACTAGAATTCAGTAAAGCTTCTTTCTGTTGAGATTCGTCTTCTAGGAATAAATTTCTGTCAGATTCAAGGTTTTCCTCATTTACATTATCTTGGACTTTACAATCAGATCTATAATCATGAGCTTTTTTCTTTAACATTATAGTCTTGTGACAGGTATAGTCATGATATCCTTTTCTATTAGCATTTCCTACATGTAATTGTCGAGTTGTTGGGTCATATACCAAGGGTAACGATTCCAATAACGTATCAAGGGATACATGCTCTGCGGGTCCTTTCTTGCTTCTATTCATGTCCTGCTCATCAAATTTGCCATTCTCAGGACCTTCAAGGGCATTCCGCTGGTCAAATTTGTCGCATAGGGTATCTAAATCTAATGAAAGGTTACCCTCTCCAGCCTGCAATTTCCCATTTTTCTTATCTACGGCATCAGAAGTGTTTTTACCTCCTGAAGGCAATAATCTCTTCTTGAGGCCCTTTAATTTTCGAGGTCTCCCTGGCCAAGTTCCGAACCAACTTTCAGAGGACTTTTGTCCTTCAGGAGGCAAAAATGGGGCATCTTCTTTCGATAGGAAAACGGTTTCAGTCTTATTACCACCTTCACATAACGCACTCTCGGGTCCAGATTTCGAACTGCAAATACTTGTATCACTTAAAACGTCCGATTTTTCATTCAAATCATCTGGGAGACTCGCAGATGTAATTTCAGTTTCACTAACACTATCTGGGTTAGTGTCGAGTTTGGGATTATTACCCCCTCTTCTAAAACCCGACCATGGAGAATTGAAAGTCCTTATGTCACTTTTGATGCCACTTTCCGATTTTCTAGAGCTATGGAATCGTGCTAGGAGCGATTGGGCTTTAAAAGTTTCGGATTTAAAAGGGAGGCGGAGTGAAACTCGAGGGATGTTGCCCCTCGAGCAGGAGGAATCCTTCAAAAAAACATCTGATGAAGAGTCAGATTTGCCAGCGTTCCCTTTCTCTTTGGGTATCAAATCGTTTTCTGGCGTATCGTCCATGGCTTTAAGAATGCAAATGAAATTAAATTTGGTTGATTACGAATTCACTCGAACCTGAAAGAGTCAAAGAGCAAGGACCAATTCGATATACACTTCCACCCTCCCCATTTTGTTGTTATTCACTGAAGGTGATCTGTACTTGTGTCGCCATCTGTCAAGAGCCATGTAAACAAACAATACATCTTTAGCATTTTTTTGTTTTAGAAAATATTTTGTGAATGAAATAGAAAAGTCATTGACATCCAAAAATATTTCTATGTTTGGAAAATACATCGTTTTCTAGCAAATAATACATTAAAACATCAATTTGATATGCAAAAATAATATAAATATATCATCGCTATCATTTTTAATAGAGGGAAAATTAACTTACAAAACTGAAAATATCAGAATTAATTTGAATTTTTTTTTATCAATTTGCGTTAGTTATTATTACCTTGTATATATTAAAAAAAAAAAAAACATACAAAAACTATATACTAGAAAATACTACCCCTATGATGTCATACTTATCTAGTTCCATATTATATAATTGATATTTCTTTTAAAATGGAAAATAGTTTTATTTATACATAAAATATATATAATTTACACAGAACTAATACTTAAAAATAAAAGTATATAATGAAATTACATGTGCAATATTTAATCAACCTTTAAAATATAAATGAATGAGCTGTATTGTTATCCTCCAAAACATAATCCGGAATAAGTAATATTTGGTTTCTGAAGCCTTGTGAGTTTGTGAGTTCGTATTTACAGCAGCTGGAAAGGAAATAGGATGGCGAATTTGTGAAATTTGTGTATTTGTGAAATATGGAGATTGAAGGAATGTGAAATACTCAGTAATGGCGATACCAATAGATGCACTTTATGTTAGGAACAGGTAATATAATCTGACTGTAGAGCTTCCATTTAGAAATGGCCTGGAATCGAACTTGAGACCTTGCCTTTGTAAATTATCTATAGGCTTGGTAAATTATTATTTTATGCCTACTTTTACCTTTGTTTTTTATAGTATCGTAGGTGTGGGTTAAGATTCGTTTTATTAACCCCTTCCATTTCTGACCTAAACTTTTTCTAATGTGTATTGAATTTATCATCATTTTTATCCTCGGAAATCACTAATTTTTTATTTTTTTTAGAGCCGAAATTGGTGGGCTGTGGTCGTTACTTAATTTACCTAACAAACATAACCCAACACATTTAAAGCCTTACAGACCTAAATAGGGTGAATTTAGGTGTTAACTGAGCAGCGTGGCACATTTCAGGAATTGCAGGTAACTGATTTTTAGGGTAAACCATGGAAGGGGTGCATAAAACGAATCTTAACCGTAGGTATATGTTACCTTTACATTCCCGTTAGGAAAACATTAAATAATTCTTCAAATTGTTATTTTATGCATAAACCTAACCTCATCCTACCAAAACCTACCTAACAATTTAGGGACATATTATATTTACCTGGAGTCGTTATCTTTACTTGATCAAATCTTTTGTAATTTATAATATTAGGCCTGGTTAGTTTACCCATAGATAAGAAACTTGTATATATTTGAATTTTTTTTTTATAAATACTTTAGATATTTTTTCAGTTTTTGGAACCTTCTTTTCTCATGGGGATATGGGAATAAACTGGTACAGTACTCAATTTTATTAGGCGAATGAATATAATTTTATTGTTCTATATTACAGATACTGTATACAGTATTGTTTAACACCATCATGCGTCTGTATTTCAGTGTCTCGTATTATTCTTAAGCATTAGACCATTGTCAAATATTTATCACTATATAGCAAAGACTGTAGGGCATTTGTATTTTATATGTTAGAAATATGTATACAAATTTCATGGTAATTAGTGAGTCTTCCAAAACCAGTTTTATTTTGTTAGAAATATGCAATGGGTAAGTACTAAGTCTTCTTCAGCCAGATTTATTTTATGTTAGAAATATACATAGAAATATTATGGTAAATACTAAATCTTAAAGGAGTTTTATTTTGTGTTTAAAATAGGCATGCAAATTTTATAGTAAGTGCCAAGCCTCCATTTCTGGGCAAATGTTTAACCAAGTTTTGAAACTTGATTTCATTGTTCCTGAAAGAAAATCTGAATTATATCATCCACAGGTACCTTGATCTGTGAATGGTTTGAAGTAGATCTCGTAACTGCTCCTAAGCATTTATTTTTTCATCATGCTTAAGAGATCAGAGATGATCTCTTATAAATTAAATTTTTTTATATTACTGTAGTATGGCACCGGGGTGGCCAAAGAATATTGCCCTCATCGGGCATGGACGCCAAGAAAACATAAAGCAAAGAGAAACGGAGATGGGGAGTGTTGTGACTAGTCATATGTGAAGGGAAAATAGATGTGTAACCAATACACCAGATTATTCTGTGTAGATGTAGGCATAGGAAAAGAATGTAGCTGAAAGGAAACTTGACATCAAACTATCCTAGCCAGTCCTATCTGATCCAATAGATTTTTATTTGCAAATCTTCCTAGATGCTAATTCTACAACTTTTAATTGTGTACCACTATATTTATTTTAGTTATTGTTTACTTTTGAGTTTGATGTTCGCTTATCTCAGAGGCTAACAACATATCCACCATTGGTAAAGAACTGTATCCTATTTACCAGTATAGTATATCTTCCTCATTTGGGGAAAAAGCTTGTTACTTGATGCCATTGTAATGAACTTCTCAATAATATTCACAAGGTAATATTACTGAAATACCGATACTTTACATTAGCAAAAGAAATTGTATGGCTGCCATTGATGATAATAATTTTGATTGGAATTACTTCTGATGCATACATATGTTTATTTTTTTACCCAAGTAGTGGAACCTGCCTTGTTCAGCTTAAATGAATTTGTTTTAGAGGGAGGGATAGAGAGATAGACTGACTCATTGTTTTCTCGGATGTAATAGTGTTACCGTATACATAAATACGAGATCATTCAAGGTAAATATATTCTGGGGTATTTTACTCATACAGTATGTAAAAAACTTATCTCAGGCAAAGTGAAGCTGGTATGTATCAGGGTTGCCTTATTACTGAACACTGTGTTAATGTTACTTTATATTTTTTTATTTTTAATAATTATCATTAATATACTTATTGACATTTCAGATTCCCCAGTGGACCCAATCTTCTGTTCATCTTGTTGTACACGCCATTGGGTATCGTCATATTTCTGCTTCGTCTTTTTATATCATTACAGTTATTTATAGCTGCTTCTGTTCTTCCTAACAACACAGTCATTAGAAGGTACTATAAAATCATTCTTTGAATAATTTTGAGATAAGTAACTCACTAAGTGAGTTTTGATTACTGGTTTTGTTTTGATTTACCGGTTGAGTATTTAGTTTACCCATCCATAGAGTTTATATGTTTTTCTCACAGAAATCGAAGCTGATTGTAACTCCATGTTTGTATATTTAAAGCCAAAATGTTAATTTCAGTTCAAGTATGAAATATATGGAAGAGGTTATCTGCATTTTTTGAAAGGTTAGGAGCTAGAAAATTATCTTAGATGGAATTTATTTTCATAGTGTAGGGCATCATGCTCCATATCAGAGAGATGGTGTTTATAGCATAAATCCTCATAAAGACACTCCCCACTTACGAACATGTAAGGTTCCAGAAATCTGTTTGTAAGTAGAATTGTTTGTAAATTATCCTCAGGTAAAAAAAAAAGTACTGTTCAGTACTTACATACAGTACTTAGGCTAAAGACACCTAACTGTTACATAAAGCATAAAGTATAGAGTACAGCTGAATTTGAATTCAGTTTACTATTTTGAGTGTATTATATATCTAAACCTAAATTTCTTTTGGGTTAAATTTTCAGAGATTTCTTTTACTCATAAAGTGCGACATATGATTTCTAATTTAGCCCTTTTTTGTCATAAAGATTTGAGTTACAATATGAAATATTATTCATATATATTAAACACTGTTATGGTTGTAAAAATTTGACAAATAATGCCTCTTATAATATATGCAATTTAAAATCAGACTATTTTAACTGTATATTATTGCTGCAGTTTCAAATCATGAATGCATTTACAGTTTACACAGTCCCTGTATCTGACTCCAGTTGTTGAAGTACTTTGTACTAATAATATTAATACTGTACTGATTTCTACAGTGTGGTGTTGCGGGTGTTTTTTGTGATTTTGGGGCTGGTGGTTATAGAAGAAGATGTAGAAAAGAGGAAGAAGTCCTGTTGTGTCATCACAACCAATCATATAACTCCATTTGATCATCTTGCAGTGTCTGTTGTTCTCCCATGTGTAACGGTATGTAAAATGGTCACTCTGCCAGATTTTCGATGCTTGCAGCATCAGGTTTGAAAAAGGAACTTGCACGCTAACTGTATACATTGGCCAATTTAGTTAATGTATAAATATTTGTCTTGAGAGATGCTTTATGTAAAAAATATTCTCTCATAATCTGTGTTGTCGATGACTAACATCAAAGAATAGCCCTAATGGATTCCTTGCGTGTCGTAAGAGGCGACTAAGAGTGGATGGGGCAAGGGGACTGGGAATCCCCCCCTTGTATTAACCTCCCTTGAGACGTCAAAGAAGAAGGGGAGTAGAGGGGAGAGTTACTTCTCCCCAAACTCTAGTTTTGGGGTGTCTAAATGTGCGTGGTTGTAGTACATTAGAGAGCAAAAGATGTGAGATTGGATATATGTTTGGTAGGAGGAGGATGGATGAATTGGCATTGTGTGAGACGAAGATGAAAGGAAAAGGAGAAGTGGCATTTGGTGAGGTGACAGTTAGGGTGTCTGGGGTTGAAAGGGGGAGAGCGAGAGAAGGTGTGGCATTATTGCTGAGTGAATGGATGGTAAATAAGGTAGTGGAATGGAAAGAAGTATCATCTAGGCTGATGTGGGTGAAGGCTAGGATAGGTAGGGAATGTTGGGCTTTTGTTGGTGCGTATGGGCCAGGATATGAGAGAAGTGAGGAAGAGCGGGATGAATTCTGGAATGAGTTAACTAGGTGTGTGGATGGTCTGAGTAGAAGGAACTATGTAGTTGTGTTGGGTGACTTGAATGCCAGAGTGGGTGATGGAGAGGTAGAAGGTGTTGTAGGAAAGTATGGGGTACCAGGTGGGAATGAGAGTGGCGAGAGACTTTTAGATATGTGTGTGGAGTAAGAGTTGGTGATAGGTAATAATTTTTTCAAGAAGTTAATAAATAAGTATACATGGATGAGAGTGGGAAATGGAAGAGTGAAAGAAAGAGCATTGATGGATTATGTGTTGGTAGCAAAGAGCATGATTGGTAGAGTGAAAGATGTGCACGCATTTAGGGGTGTGGCTGCTGGGATGTCTGATCATTTTTTGGTTGAAGCAAAAGTGATAGTAGCAAAAGAGTGGGGGGATGTAGAAGGGAAGTGGTGGAGGTGGAAGAGCTGAAAAAGCCAGAGAAGAGACAGGAATATCAGGGAAGGTTGAAAGTGGCATATGACAGGGTGAAAGAAAGAGAAGTTGGGGAGTTACAGGAAGAATGGGGATTGATGAAAGAAGGTTTTGTGGGACATGCAAGTGATGTGTGTGGAAAGTGGTTTGTTGGAGGTGGCATGAGGAGGGGCAGCTAGTGGTGGAATGAAGGGGTGAAAATGAAGGTGGAATAGAAAAAGAGGGCTTTTGGGGAATGGCTGCAGTGTAACAGTAAGGAGAAGTATGAAAGATACAGGGAGAAAGATGTGGAAACCAAGCAGAAGGTAGAGGAAGAGAAGAGGTTGGCAAATGTTAGGTGGGGACAGGATTTTAGTAGGTCATATGAGGAGAGTAAAAAGTTTTGGAAAGAAGTGAAGAGAGTAAGGAAGGATAGATCGAGGATGGAAGAGACAGTGAAAGATGTGAATGGATAGATGTTAAGAGGGAACGATGCGAGGAAAAGATGGGCTGAATATTTTTAGTGGTTGCTGAATGTTGACTCGCTGCCCCTCCTCTTGCCACCTCCAACAAACCACTTTCCACACACATCACTTTCATGACCCACAAAACCTTCTTTCATCAACTCCCATTCCTCCCCTAACTCCCCAACTTCTCTTTCTTTCACCCTGTCATATGCCACTTTCAACCTGCCCTGATATTCCTGTCTCTTCTCTGGCTTTTTCAACTCTTCCACCTTCACCACTTCCCTTCTACATCCCCTTACTCTTGCTACTACCACTTTTGCTTCAACCAAAAAAATGATCAGACATCCCAGCAGCCACACCCCTAAATGCATGCACATCTTTCACTCTACCAATCATCCTCTTTGCTACCAACACATAGAGGCAGCTATAGTGGTAGTGGGGGGTGTTCAAGTGCCAGTAATGGGAGATGAAAATGAGAGAGGGATTACAAGAGATGAGGTGAAAACGGCATTGGATGAAACCAAAGCAGGTAAAGCACCTGGAATGGACGGTGTGAGAGCAGAGATGTTGAAAGAAGGGGGTGTGACTGCATTGGAATGGTTAGTGAGAGTGTTTAATATATGCTTTATGTTGTCAATGGTGCCAGTGGAATGGGTGATTACTTGTATAATGCCCTTTATACAAAGGTAAGGGAGATGTGTATGAATGCAGTAATTTTAGGGGTATAAGTGTGTTGAGTGTGGTAGGAAAAGTGTATGGTAGGATACTGATTAATAGGATTAGGGATAAAACAGAAAACATGATCGCAGAAGTGCAGAGTGGTTTTAGGAGAGGTAGAGGTTGTATAGATCAGATTTTTATAGTTAGGCAATTATGTGAGAAATATTTAACAAAGGGTAAGAATGTGTATTTTACTTTTTTTGGATCTGGAGAAAGTGTATGATAGAGTTTATAGAGAGGCAACATGGAATGTTTTGAGGTTATATGGAATTGATGGGAGACTGTTGCAAGCAGTGAAGAGTTTGTATGAGGGCAGTAGAGCTTGTGTTAGGGTAGGGAATGAAGTGAGTGAGTGGTTTCCAGTGAGTGTGGGACTGAGACAGGGATGTGTGATGTCACCATGGCTGTTCAATTTGTATATTGATGGAGTCGTAAGAGATCTGAATGAGCATGTATGTGGTCGAGGTTTGAGAATGGTAGATGGTTAAAGAGTGGGAGCTGAAACAGTTGCTGCTTGCAGATTGTACTGTGGTGGTGGCAGATCCAGAGGAGAAGCTGTGTCAGAATTTGGAATGGTGTGTGAGAGAAGAAAGTTGCAAGTGAATGTGGGGAAGAGTAAGGTTATGAGGTGTACAAGAAATGAGGATGGTGCTGGATTGAATGTTATGTTGAATGGAGAGACACTTGAGGAAGTTGATCAGTTTAAGTATTTAGGCTTGGTTATAGCTGCAAATGGTGGAATGGAAGCAGTTGTGTGTCACAGAGTGAATGAAGGATGTAAAGTGTTGGGTGCATTGAAAGGAGTGATGAAGAATAGAGGGTTGGAAATGAATGTTAAGAAAGTTTTGTATGAGAAAGTGGTTGTGCCAACTGTTATGTATTGATCAGAGTTATGGGGTATGACAGTAAGTGAGAGACGGAAACTAAATGTGTTTGAGATGAAATGCCTGAGAAGTATGATTGGTGTATCTCGGTTGGATAGGGTTAGGAATGAAGTGGTGAGAGCAAGAACGGGTGTGAGGAGAGAATTTACAGCCAGAGTAGATATGAATGTTCTGAGATGATTTGGCTATGTGGAGAGGATGGATGATGAATGACTGCTGAAAAAGGTGATGAATGCGAGGGTTGATTGGAGATATGCTAGAGGGAGGCCTAGGTTTGGGTGGATGGATGGAGTAAGGCAAGCCCTGAATGATAGGAGGATGGATGTGAGGGAAGCAAGTGAGCGTGCTAGGAATAAGAATGAGTAGAGAGAGATTGTGATGCAGCTCTGATGGGCAGTAGCTGTTACCACGAGGCTGCATCTTACAGAGGTAGCCCTGTGGTAGGGGCAGTAGGGGAGTTGGCATTTATGAAGCGACACAGGTTGTGGAAGAGCCGGGAGGATGGGCTGTGGCACTCCAGCATGCCATCTGAACGGTCGCTAGCTCCCTCGTCATTGTCCATAGAGCAAAGTAATCCCCTTATTGTTTCTTTTTTTTTATGTCGGCTACCCCACAAATTGGGCGTGACAGCCAAGGTAAATGATGAATATCCACATGCATTTCAAATGGAGGAATTGTGAATGAGTTTATCTTCCCGTTTGTGTAGAATTGATATTGGTCCCTGCAGAGCAGGAGTTAGCATCCTTGTGAGCATAGGTAAGAAAGGTATAAAGAAAAATTAACTGAAATTTTACTGAAATCTTCGGAGAGCAGTGCTGTACCAAATTATGTTTTTCTTCAAATTAATGTTCAATTTTACATTGACTGTCTTGGAGAACATTTTTGTTTTAACTCCCAACAGAATTGTAGCCTCAGAAAAAAAACCTGAAGTCTTTAAGGGTACTCTGCATAATTATATTTTTTTTTTTTCTTTGTAAGGAAGCTCTAAAGATGAAGAATAATCTTCATAAAAGTGAATTTTTCTCAGGTTATACCTGAAACATATCGTGAAATTAAGGTTTCACTTCCATTTTCTTAGTTAATATTATAGATTATGGGCATTATTCATGCTAGTTATGAAATACCTATGAAATGTAACCATTTTTCATTTGATTACATTCATTAATAACTGGGGACCGCAGTAGTTCAGCAGTTAGAGCGCTCAAGTAGGAAAATGACACACCCGCACTCAAGTCCGCTGCGAGGCGTTAGGAAGGACATCCAGCCTTAATTCTCCAGCTTCATCCTGTCTTTCTCCACCCCCAGTAATGGTGATTAATAGTGACACATAAAAGGATAAACTCAAACATTCATCAATAAATCTAATATTAATTTTTTATATTTACAGCCAAGCGTATATGACCTTCCTACAGCATTATCAATGCTACTTTGCTATCGAGACCTTGGTGTGACGCAAGGCCGTGATATACTCCGAGCTAATGCACGCTCTTATCTTAGTAATGCTAATAATCCTCCGCTTCTCTTACATCCTGAGGGAGCCACGACTAGTGGTAAACTTGCACTGATGAAGTAAGTAATTCTTGCATGAGAATGCTTTTTACCTTTTTTTGCTCTGGGACTGTGGCAGAGCAGTAATTAGAGGGCTGGTCTTGGGAAGTGACAGACCCGTGATCGAGCCCACCACAGGGCGTCAGGAAAGGCATCTAGCTTTAAATCCCCATCTCCAACCTTTCTGCATTCACCCCCATAATGGGGATTAATAGTGACAAAATGGCAGGCAACAACATAAGTTTTGCACACAGTTTTGCATAATATTGACCATCTTCATTAGATCTGGTATTGGTTTTATTGTTTTTAGATATGGTAATTTGCCATTAATATTTACAGTACATATAAATGATAATATTAAAGATAACTACATTAACAAAGAAACACCAAAATGGAATAGCTCTAGCCACTCATATACCTTGCATTAATTTAATGCATTGGCCTTTTTGGCGTTTTATGAGAAAAAGAACATGTTTTTGACTATAACATGTTGTTTGTGCCTTTAAGTGATGATGATTATAACTTTGTCTTTTTAGAATTTGCCACTACTAAAATTAATGTTTTTGAATTATTCATATTCTATAGTATTATCATTACATATTATATTTTGCAGGTGCTTTTTTGATTTCCATAAAATACAATAGATGGCTAATTTACTTCCAGTAAATTGTATTTCTTGCTTTTTCAACATAAGACACTCCCCAACTTATGAACGAATTAGGTTCCCGGAATCTGTTCTTTAGCAGAATTGTTTGTAAGTTGTGTTTAGGTAAAAAAAGTACTGAACAGCACATAAATATGCAGTACTGTACAGTATTTAGGTTAAAGACCCTTAACTGCTACATAAAATATAAAGCATACAGTATTAGTGAATCTTAGTACAGCAATAATATGGTACAGTACAGTAATTTATGCATTAATACTTGGGTATATAATGGGTAGGTTTTTCTTCATATCTATGAATGTTCATAACTCCGTTGTTCGTAAGTAAGGGAGGTTCTGAATTTGCATTTATAGGATTTTCTAAATTTTAAGATATTCTTTTTTTACTTTTGTTCATTACAGTCTTTTTAAAGTTACTTGAGCATATTAATAAATTTTAGCTACATTTCAGATATGGCTCTTGGGCATTTGAGCTGAGCGGCTCAGTACTTGTGATTGCATTGCGAGTTTGGAGAGTCCCGGTCCTTCAAATAGCACCTTCCGTCCTTGGGGCCTCATGGGCAGCAGACCTGTGTTCAATGCTTTTCTCCCCTGTCACAGTTTTTACTGTTAGGTTAGTAGGAAGAAGTCCTGAATTAAACTTATAATTCTACTGGACACAGAGAGACTCACATGTGTGAGGATGAGAATATCGATACAAATAAATCTGTCCTAAGTATAGGTTGTTCATTCTTATGATCAGGTCTTCAAACTGGTTTTACATATGGCTGGTATCTCTTCATGCCCTAGTAAAAGTCCTTGAGTGTCCCTGATTGGGTCATTTGGTAATGTCTTTATTTAGTTACAGGAGCTCCGGTTCTAACTTGCCATGGGGGGATAGGCAACATGGAACAAGTGGACCCTTTTTCTATACATTAAAGCAAATGATATTGAAAGGGTGGATTAGACTGCTTATTAAGGAGGATTGATATATTAAATACTCTGACTTCTCTTATCCAAAGGAAAAGTATTTCAAAAACATTACCTTTCTTGCCCACGAGAATACATATCCAAAAATTTGTCATGTTTGCTCACTTTAAGAGAGTCTCTGCTTGATGTGTTGATTTTTGTGTTATGAGGATTTTGAGAAATTTTTAAGGCAACTGTTAATGGGATATTTGCTTCAGTATAATTGTGTGGTTGTGTTGGTTTCAGAATTGCAAGTGCGGAAATTAATTGCAAAATACCTAACAAATATTTTTAAGATCCATATGGTTCCATGAATGAGGATTGAAAGGGGATGTTTAGCAAGAACTGTAATGAAAATTTTAGTGTATCAGTTTGTAAAAAATTTATATCTTAGCCATGTAATTCAAATCAATATCTTAGCCATGTAATTTAATCAAATGAAGACAATATTGATTTTGAAGGAAATTTACCTAGACCTTCATGTAACTATATTGTTCCTTCATTTATTTATTTTTTATTTTTTTCTTATGAGTGAGACACCGGGACAGGCAAGAAAATTGCCCTCATCAGTAAAGGCCCGGGCACGAAGCAAACATTAAGACAAAGAAAAAGTAAAAGGTTAAGGGCAAGGTAGAGATAAGGTAATGATACTCAATATTGAAAGGACAGGCTGAAAAAATAGTCGAGGTACTGAGGACTCGTATTGAGTTTGGCATTTTACAGGTATGTGGGAGAATTTAAAAGAGGGGAAAGCGAAACCGCTGAGGAGTATGGTGCTCGTGTCCAGTCAGCAACCGCTGCTGCACTAAACATACAGACTTCTAATCACACTGTAGCTGACAAGGTAAAATAAAAATAAAAATAAGTTTTTGCTTGCAGAAGGACCATATGGCTAAGGTTTATTGCCTGTCTGTTAATAAGTCATACTGGGTATTAATATTGGGTTGCAATTCAGATTGATATTAGTTTAAAATAAGTATCAGTAACATATGAATTTTATATCATATATTATTCAAGTTGTCTTTAATTTCTTTCTATTATGCTTACTTCGCCAGGTATATGATTTCATAAAATGAGCTCTTTGAAATTTGAGTTTTCTTTTTAAGCTGTGTTCCCTCTCATACATCCATTTGATTATTAATTTTCCAACTCCTAAGGTTGAGTATATGAAAAGATTAGCAAGAGAAGCCATTGTAAGCAGTAATCCTTTATTAAGTCCTGAAGTCCATACCATGGCTCAACAAGTTCAAGAAGTTTTGCCCCATATATCTTTGGACCAAATTAAACGTGATATAGGTAAGTATTGTATATGAAACAGGATGTTTTATATTGCATAGAAACCATACAGATTTAAAACTGTATTATTTATTCACTGTTAGATCACTTAAATGATTGATTTTGCAAAATTAACATCATCTTACCGAGTGTTAATTATTGGTCTTGGGCTGCTTTATTGCCAAAGTGGCACGCCAGTTGAAGGCTAACATTGGGAAATATGTGAAACCTTTCACACACAAGTGGCGTGACATGCCCCATGTGCCACGTGTGATTTGCATGCCACTCAGAGTGGCACACAAGTTGCACATGGGATGTGTCATGCCACTTCTGTGTGAAAGATTTCATATATTTCTGGATGTTCGTTTTCAACTGGTGTGCCACGTGGGACATGCAACTTTGGTTTGAAAGTGGCATTTGTTATATTTAATTTTTTCCAGTGTCTAACGAGAGGCAACATAGTATCCCTTGTATCTTGAAATTTATATTGTAGAGTAAAATGTAGTTCCAAGGTTTTATTAAGTCATTTTTAATTAGAGGAGAGTCTGTAAGGCTGTTTTGGTGATTACTCATACTATAAATCTGTTAGGTAGATATCCATTGCCCTCCAGTGTTAAACATCTTATGGAGTAGAATAATACATTGGGTTTTATGGCCTCATCCTTCACATGCTACATATATGGCTGTGAGGAACTTACTGTTGGAGGACACATTCTATGGAAAAAACAAAGCAGTAAAATATTAATGAACCATGCTCAGTATGTTATGATACCTGTAGCTTATCAAGACCCCAGCTCTCGTCAACAGTACTTTGCTAAAGATGCTTGTAGATGAGACGGTTGATTATTTTGAAAGTAAAGAATTTTCCAACCTCCTCTTTCAAGCTAATCATAAGTATTCCCTTCTTTGCTAATTTTTTTTTTTTTTTTTTTTTTAACTAAGAATTTTGAAGCTCTCAGAAAATTATGCTTTTATTGAAGAAATGCTTTTGAAAGTTCTCTCTGAATAGTAGTGATGCCCCTTCAAGTGCCTTGAAACTCCTCATATTCCCAAGGAGTATATTGCTTTTGTCATCCTCCCTGGAACCCTTCATACCATCTTTGCTTGATACTTTGCATTGCATAGTATATTAATAAAATCAAGCTTATCAACCTTTCTTTTTTTTAAGGATAACTCATAATATTATTATTGATGCTATGGATAAGTCCTCTTTTAGTTTTTAAAGCTTGTGTGTAGCCAAATAAGGGAAGTTTTGTGTAGATGTTTAATTTATTACATATAAGTAAGGGGGGACATTGATATTTATCATTATTTTTATTATTATTAGCATCATCATTATCATCCAAGCAACAAGCCCAGCTTGATAAGTCAGAAGACCATAAACCAGATGGTTTCAGCATCGGAAGCAACTTCGTGAGACGATAGAAAAAGTTCTTTAACTTTGTATCTATATATTTTTAATTGCATAATACTGTAACTTCTTTGAATGTACAACTTTGCCTCATATATTAGTTTACTCCCTTCTTGTTTTAAGTATCGTATTATGCTTTTTACATCACAGTGGACATTACCAAAAAAACAATCTTGGAGCTCTTGAACAGCTTATATGTTGCTCAAACCTCATCCTCAGTGATCCCTATAAGTTTATGATTTTCAGGCTTGAATTTTTCCAGCTGGGCTTATTATAATACTGCTAACATACCTTGCAGTTATAAGGGGGTTACCTTTTAGGGTTGCTTCTACTTTTGCTGACATGCCTATCACTATGTATATAATAATGATAGTATTGCTACTATGCCTTCCAGTCATAAGGGGATTATCTTCTAGGGCTGCGTATTTTACCATTTACATTTGCTAACATGCTTATCACTATGCATAGAATAGTGGCATCTGCCCATTGCTGGATGTTTATACAATGTAAAACTGTGGTGATCGTGACGTGCGATGTTAGAAATTACCCATAACAAGCCATTTTGCGAGGCTGTAGATGTACTGCTATATTATTACTAGTTTGAAAAACCAATTGTATTGTTTCTGCTGTGGATATTTCATAGGTTATGTGGGAAAGAAACCATTATTGTTACCGATTTCGAGCTAATACCATACTCTGCTAAAGCCATTAGTATGGCACTTTCGTTCCTGTTTTATGTCAGGGACTTCCTATTCTACCAGGGGCTAGGACGGTTGCCTTCTTGCAAAGGACTTGCTTTGGCAGATGTAATCGTTACCCTGAGTGCATGCCCTTGCTAACCTCAGACCGTGACGAGGCGCGAACCCTCAACCTGACGCCTCAGAGTCACGGACGCTACCGCTTGAGCCACGGTGACTACAGCCATTAGTATGGCACTACTTGTAAAATTAAAAAAAAAAGAACAGGGGTGACTTCTTTATGCTTCGCTTATCCTCCACTCTTATCACTTAGTCTGTAACTTACAAGATCATAAATAAGGGGAGGGGATTCCAGTCTCATTACTCTGTTCATTTTACCAACTCTTCTGGAGCACTCTGAATATAAAGATGGAATTCTGTATCTGCTGTCTGTTGATAGTTCATTACACTTGTGTAGGTTGTGGGGGTAAGAGGAATCACGCCCTCATAAGCCTTGAACAGTACTGTATAGGAAGCTACTAACTGAAATATCACCGGAACTTTGGAGAAAGAATTTCACCCAAAGCTTTCCTGCTTTCTTAAGAAGAAACCAAAAGGAGTGCAACTTAAATTCTTTTCTTCTATAACTAATAGAAGATGTAGGTCAGGCAGGATATCATGTATCTCTGCATACAGAGTCTTTTTATAGAAATTGTGATCACCCTACTGACTGCTTGAGTGAAAAAATATTAAAATTACTATTTTTTATTTCAGTACGTACTCAGAATGTTGATTTAACAATCACCAACTTCTTAGAAGGCAATATACCTGAACCTATTCCTGAACCCCAGTCCATACCTGTTAGCCAAGCACCTTCCAGTACTTCAGTTGCTTCGACATCATCACCATCTTCAAGTAGTGCCAAGGCTACTACTTTACAGTCTTCAAATCCACCGGTTGGCACTGCGGGGATATCTAAAGGCAATTTAGAAACTCCCTCTTCTGTGTCTGGGGTTCCAAAATCATCTGTGGGTTCTTTAAGTACAGCTGCCAAATCGTTTGGAAAATCAGCTACAGAAAGAATGACTTCTTTCCAAGCCAGAAAAGAACAGCTTATACAAAATGCAAGGAGAAAATATATAGAAAAACATGGTTTGCAATTACCTGATCAGAGTTGTTGATAAACTCGACAGTACTTAATATTTTTTTTTCTTTGGCATAATTTTTCAGAAAATAGCCAAACTGTACAAATATGTTTTGCAGCCTAATTACTCTTTAGTTATGAAAAGAAATGTGTTTGCATCAGGTGTTCCACTATCATTCTGTGAATTACTTTTCACAATCTTGGACTTATGTAAAGTGATATGTTTAGAAATGAAACTGGTTTTTTTTAGGCTCTTCTCAGTACAAGCTTATGAGGTTTAAGAACTTTGTAAATACCAGTTTTTCATCTAGTTAGGACACCATTCATTACATTTGTACATGTAATGGAAGTATTGTAGACTTGAAGCCATTTTTGAAGTGTACTGTGCGTCTGATTCTACCTTTTTTTTTATATTTACTGTGAATATGATTATTAGTGGATCATATCATCACTACATGGCTGGAAAATTTCTTGATAATTATAATTTCGCTAATTTTTTTGCCGTTTCTCCATTAGGGGTCATATCACTACTTGGCAGGAATATTTTGATGATTATAATAGTATAATTTTAATGCCTCTTCTCGATTAGGGGTCATATCATCATTACTTGGCAGGACTACCTTTTGATAAATTTGAATTTACTCCTGACCATATACGACTGTATAGGGTTTGTCATAAGTACCATACAAATTGTTCTTTTTATGTAGTTCTCACAGAGTTTATATGGGGTTTCTATATCTCACTATCCTGTTGGACAAGTTGTTGGATTGAAGACAGTGAGTTTTACAGTTGGATACCATTCATGGCACTAACCCTCTCCCTTTATATGGACTTGGGACTGGCACCAAGTACAACTGACTTGCTCCCCTCATTGGCTACAATTATTACAACTATCTTAGTATGCTAATAATTTTGTTGGTATAATAAGACCTTATAATTTACACATTTGAGATGTTATCGACACAGATGATTGTATATTCATCATATGAAGGTGTGTAAAAACGTTACCATAACACTAATAGATAACGTTTCTGGCTCTACTGTATCTTATCAGTAACCTTTCTTTAAAGGACAGACGGTTTAAGAAGAGTGTACTCATTACAGTTCGCAGATTTTTTTTTTCTCCTAGTTTTGAAAGGTTATACAACTTAGTATAATAATGTTGATTCGAGGCTGTATGCAATGGAAAGTTTTATTTTATGTTTTTTCTGTTGGTGTAAGTATAAGAATGTTGATTCGAGGCTGTATGCAATGGAAAGTTTTATTTTATTATGTTTTTTTGTTGTTGGTGTAACTGAATGACGTAATATACCACAGTATTTGTTCTTTTATATATAGATATCAGTCCTAAAATAAATTTTGTTGTGATATCCAAGACACCTTGACTCGATATTAATTTGTATCCATTTATTTCCCCGGTTTATAAAAAATTAGAAAGTTCCCAGAATCTCAGGTCATTTACAGTGCTCACCGTCTTGATATTAATGTAAAACTAGCTTCTTGTGAGTACTTATATACCAGTATTTTTATTTTCTCACACATATACTAGATACATTAAATTTTAATCAATATCTGTATTGCATGCAGAAATGTCCCTGCCAACTATTTACTATATTTTTGGCATTGTTAGTGAATTTGCAATATAATAATGAAATGTCCAGTAATAAAACCTGTATCAAATTAGACAGAAGGAAATGTATTGAGCTCTTCTTTTGATTCTTGGTGTTTGATATGTTATACACAGCAATTTTAACAATAGTATTACTGCATTTTGTAAAGTACCATTTAGTCTTATGAATTCTAACAATTTTAAGACTAAAATTGTCTTGTTAAAATGGTCTTGTTATTTTCAGTGTTGACAAACATATTAATCCATAAGATTTATGTTATTTTATTTTTTTGCTCAAGTCGAGCAATGCCTTGTTAACTGCTATTGTTACATCTCTAGACGTGGCTTTGCATTTTGAATTAATGTGGATGAAATTTTATTGGAAAGAGTATGATCCTTTTGGATTTATCTTCCATTATTGTTGTGTGGGCTCTTTGATTACATTTTTGGTTTTGTTAAATTTATTTCCTGTAGAAACTGTAATGAAAATATATTGCATAGAACCGTAGAGCACACTTTTCCATTAGACAAAGATTTTAGAAGCTGAACAAAAAGCCTAATTTAAAATTACTTAGCCTATATTACATAACTCATAAATGGTTATAACGAATACTGATACTTATATATGTTTATTAAGAATATCTCCTCAAATTTATAATCAGAAGCTATAAACACGCGTAATGTATCACGTAAAAAGCATAATCTGACAATGAAATAGAGATCCAGTATGCAACCATTAACCCTTTACTTATATGCTATACAAATGTTTTCTCAAAGTGATAAACTAGGTAACAGCTCTTGACAAGGCATTGCTGTAAGGTATTTCATGAAGATCACTAACCTGTTCAACTAGGTGTAACAGATTTGTATTCATGGGAATGTAATGTCACACAGAGTCTAGAGCTGCAGTGTATGCTGTAACGTCTCGTGCCTCAATATTTACAGTTACATTGCGATGTTTCATGTTAAACCTTCATCGAAGTGAATTGCATTTTTGAAGAATCTTGTGTTCAACACACTGATGATACAGGATTTTGAAAGCGTTCTTTTCTATTGCAGTCAAATATACTTTCTAAAACACCGGTTTTGTTAGGCGTCTCTTTTATAAGTCTAACAACTCCATTCTGACTTGAATATACATTTGATAACCTCTGGCTGATCAGGACCTGTTGTTTAGATGAGGGAGAACATATATATATATATATATATATATATATATATATATATATATATATATATATATATATATATATATATATATATATATATGAAGAATCTTGTGTTCAACACATTGATGATAGAGGATTTTGAAAGCATTCTTTTCTAGTGCAGTCAAATATACTTTCTAAAACACCGGTTTTGGTAGGCGTCCCTTTTATAAGTCTAGCAACTCTGTTCTGACTTGAACATGCATTTGAAAACCACTGGCTGATCAGGACCTGTTGTTTAGATGAGGGAGAACTTTATATATATATATATATATATATATATATATATATATATATATATATATATATATATATATATATATATATATATATATATATGTGTGTGTGTGTGTGACACCGGGACAGGCAAAAACTGCCCTCATCAATAAAGGCCCGGGCACGAGAAAACACCAAGACGAAGGGAAAAAAAAAAGGTTAAGGACAAAGCTAAGATGAGGTACTTACACAAAGGAAAACGACATACAGAAAAATGTCAAAATACAGAGGACCTAGAGATATGGAGGATTAGGCCCTGAGATGACGATAAAACTGTTTTTTGAAGAATGATAGTTCATAAGAGTTAGGAAAGACAGAAGGAGGAAGGGAGCTCCAGAGTCTGGAGGTAGATGGGAAGAAGCAGTCGCTGCACCAACCAATCCCCGAGCTACAAATCTCCACACAGTACCTGTGAGATGAGGCCGCTTGGTGAGTGTTATGCAGCCTTGGCAGCGGGGGAGGGATTCAACTCGCCAACTCACGAGAGCAGCGATAGAAAAGAGAAAATGAAGACACCTTACGGCGAAGAGAGAGAAAATCCAGATTAGAAGTAAAAGAAGGATCATTAATGAGTTTTACTGCCTTAGATTCAACCCTATCAAGGAGATAAGTATAAGAAGAAGCACCCCATATATGTGAGCAGTATTCTAAGCAGGGACAGATAAGACCTTTATAGATTTTAAGTAACTGTAAAGAGGAGAAGTAATGACGAAAACGAAACAGAACCCCCAATTCTTTGCATGAAGAGTTAGATATTTGGATTATGTGATTCCTCCAAGACAAATTAGAGGCTATATGTTGATAGAATTAAAAGGGTAAATTTCGTTAGTTTCGAAGACAATAGGGTTATCAGGAGAAGATAGAGATAGACAAAAACTGTGTCTTGGAGGCATTGAATTTAACTAAATTTTGAGTGCCCCACTCAGATACCCTCTGCAAATTGGAGTTGAGAGTAGAAGAAAGTGATACAAGACTGATTACGAATAGCAGATGAAGGTTCTGAAGAAAAGGTAGAGGAAAAGTTGAGGGTAGAATCATCAGCAAAGGCATGAAGAAGAGAGGAAGATTGGGATTGTAGATCATTGATGAAGAGAAGGAACGGAGCTCTGTGGAAAACCACTGGTAACAGAGAAAGGGATCGATGTCACATGATCAACAACTACAGCTATAAAACGATCAGAAAGAAAACTGGAAATCAGAGAAAAGACAGAAGGGGTCAAGCCATAGGCAGGGAGTTTGGCCAACAGAGCCTTGTGCCAGAATCTGTCAAAAAGCCTTAGAGATATCAAAGGCGACGACAAACGATTCCCCATGGTTCCTCATAGAAGATGACCATACATGAGTAAGTTAGGACAGAAGGTCACCAGTGGATCTTGCCTCCTGAAGCCGTAATAGTGATCAAACATAAGGGAGTTATATTCAAGGCATTTCAAGAAGTGAGCATTGAGCAAAGTTTCGAAAACTTTTAGCAATAGAGCAAGTTAGGGCAATAGGTCGGTAGTTTGAAGGAATAGAGCGGTCACCCTTCTTAGGAACAGGTTGAACTAGAGCATGCTACCTAGATGAAGGATAGATACTCGTTGACAGAATGAGGCGAAAAAGACGGGAGCCAGTTCATCTGCAAACTCCTTAAGAAACCAGATGCCTTGTTCGTCTTTAGAGACCTAAGAACCATATACAGTAATCCCTCGTTTATCGCTGGGGTTCGGTTCCGGGACCGGCTGCGATAGGTGAATTTCCGCGAAGTAGGAACATCTTAAATTTATTATTTTTTTTAGTTTTTTTTTTTTACACTTCTTCCACGAGTACAAAGAGGATTACGATAAGATCATCATCATTTTTATATATATATATATATATATATATATATATATATATATATATATATATATATATATATATATTGGCATTTATTATCCTACTAGGAATCTAAGGTATTAACAAGCCAATTTTCACCAATTTCCCTTCAGAACCTAAATTTATCAAGCTTAAATCCATTACGAGTTCCGGTTTGATCATGAATTTTTAAAACTATTATCATCCTTGTAATGACCTGTCAGATGTGAAGGGATTATAAAAGATGTGTAATGAATATCCAGCTCTCTGCTGTTTTAATATACCTCTACATTACTTTCATGATGTCTATTCCGAAAATTCTCCTAGATCTTATTATTATTATTTTTAATAATTTTCCTTTGATGATGATTGTGGAGATTATTATTATAATTATTATCATTATTATTACGAATCTGTAATTAAACCATTATTTTTACAATAAATAATGTAATTTTGGTTGAATGAACATCAGTTAATTAAAGATGTCTCTCTCTCTCTCCAACAATCTATTCTACCCAACCCCCCACACTCTCTTTGTCCCAGCCAACTAGGGAGGGGCACTGTACACAGTTATTAAAGTAAATACACCAACAGATGTACAATGATGAGCCCTTAATAATAATAATAATATTGATGATGATAATCTCCATAATCATCATCAAAGGAAAATTATTGTTGCCAATAATAATATAATAATAACATCTTTTATAATCCCTTCACATCTGACAGGTCATTACACTCTCCATCTCTGTTTGTCTTTACAGCCTGATAAAGGCTGTTTTATTTTATCATTTTTTGGCCCATCCTGGTGTCACAATAATCTTAAATCCCCCCCCCCCCAAAAAAAAAGTCCGCACTACAGTGAATCCTCGATAGGTGAACCGCGATAGAGCAAGGGATTACTGTACACTTTACATGAAGAAAGGGTTATAGAGGGGTAAAGATTGAGGGACAGGTGCGCTGGAATCGTTTACAGAAGAGTTGGCAGAAAAATGAGAGCCAAAGAGAGTGGCTTTGTCAGTGGGAGAGCAAGCTATAGAACCATCAGAACAAATGAGAGGGGGAAAGCTTAAGTTACAGAAGTTTTTGGAGAGATTTATGGCTAAGGACCAGAAGCATTTGTCAGTGGGAGAGGAGTTAAGGTCATCAACTTTCCTTTAATTATAAGGAAGCCTTAGGCCTTCAAATCTGACCACTACAGCGATTCCTAGCTACATTAAAAGAAGAGTTAAATCGGAAGGAGAGGCTTGGTAAGATTGGTGTGCCCGATTCCTGGCCTGGATAGCCATGGAGCAGGCACAGTCAAACCAAGGTTTAGGGGGAGAGAAAGTTTTTGTAGGAGAGGGGATGGATGCCTCCGTTCCCGAGGTCATGATCTCGGCAACTTTTAAGGGCTACCTTATAAGGGTTGCGGGACCGAAAGCAGTTGTCATCCCATGGGAAGTTATGCAAATTTTCTTGTTGGGTATGCTCAGTGCTAAAGGTGATGCTGAGTAGGAGGGATTGGTGGAGGGGGAGCAAAAATGGAAGAGACTGAGATCATAAGAGTGGTCAGATTTACCGAGAGGGGAGAGCACAGAATAATAGTTTGAAGGGTTGGAAGTAAGAAATAGGTCAAGAACGTTTGCTGCATGTTCATGACGATCAGGAACACGAGTAGGATATTTGAAAATTTACTCCAGATCGTGAGTAATAGAGAAAGCAAGGGCCTCACTTCCTCCCACATCAATGTGAGAAAAATTAAGCCACTCGCTGTGGTTTACACTGGAGTCTCCAATGTAGAGAACTTCGGTATGTGGGCGAGAGGATAGCAAGGACTCATGGCACGAGGACAGATATTCAAAGACAGACACAAACTCAATGGAGTTTGGAGAACAATAGCAGAAGCAAAGGAAAATAGTGGTAGTGGAGAGATAGATTTTTAGCCAGAGAACATCAAAGTAAGGAGATTCAAGGTCCATGAGGCTCACAATAGAAGTGCTAGTGTTGCAGTAGGCACAGACTCCACCTTTGGAACAAAAACGAATATACAGATTATAGTGAGAGATTTGAAATGGGTCAGTGGAAGCATGTATAGGCAGCTGGGTTTCAGATAGAAGGAGGAAGTTAGGGAGGAAAGTACCCAAGTGCTGTTCCACAGACCAAAGACTAAAGTTCAAGCCATGAATGTTAGAATAGTGAAGAGTGAAAGTAGCAGATCTATTAGGAGGTGCAAGGTTAAGGGCAGAACCAGTACTACCACCAGGCGTGTCTGCCTTCAAGCCAATACTGGAGTCAACAAGATCCCTTGAGATTCTTCGCACCCCTCTATGCCGGGTACTGGGGCCACAAGCTGTGGACCTTCCATAAATAATGGCAAATATAAAGGAAAAAACAAAAGGAGACAGATGTGGAGTGTTGTGACTTTTCAGTCATAATAACAACCTCAGTAACATCTTAATACCAAACAGTGGACATGAGGCCCAAGAGTACTTTAACTGTCCCTTCATGGAACTGTTACATGACTTGTATGTGATCATAGCTTGCATGTCTTTTGAAACTAAACACATGGCAGGTACAGAACATCCACAATAAAACAGCTTCAGCATTCAAATCGTGAGGCTGAATCTTTTAACATATTTTCCCCTTACAAATACAATACTCTATCCTATTGGAGATTATGGTGGACAAAAACAAAATTATTCAGGTAGAAGGGCTTCAGTATGCCTGACCCAATGTCGCCTTTTCCTATCAGTTGTATTCTAGCCAGAAAAAAAATCATGGATAGGTTGTCATTTCCTGCTATTCTTTTGATGCTCCTACATCCTGGAATACATGTGCCCTGCTCTACCTCACCTTTTCATATCAGTTGTTTTAGAGCCAGAAAAGAATATTCATGGAAGGATGATCTTATCCCTTTCATGGATCCTAAAAATGACCTGCACACGTCTTTCAATCAAGCATGTTTTTTCTCCCCCACCTCTACTAAGCATATAATTAAATTTAAATGAAATACACAAAATAAAATAGGTCTATGGCAGCAGTATTTAACCTGTCCCTCCTACTTTTAACCTTGGCTCTGTTAGTCAATCAGCAAAAATTATTTTCAGATAAGTCCGTTCTCTCCTACCTTATCTCTTTCAGTCACTTTGTATGACAAGCAAGAAATGTCCATAACTTTATTAAGTATTCTGCTGCTTACCTTTAAAAGCTGTTATATTAGAATCAGGAGCAATCTGAACATAGTAAATATGTGTAATACATGGAAAAAATGAAAAGGGAAAATAATACATTAAAAATGTATTCCCAAGAATCCTGCTTGGTGTAAATATTTGTGGGTTAAAATAGTAATTGCCTACTTTTTTCAACGAAAGATATTCAAGGATTCAAAAGGGAGCATCGACTCCTTATATATAAATTTCTAATAAATCTCACCAAACCTGATTAAATGGACACTTACTGATGTAATGATTTGTACAGTTTGTAATATAAGATTGTTTTCCTTTATTAAATACCTTAAGCAAGTAAGTTTTTTAATATAATGTCTTCCCTTTGACTGAGTGATTGCATATCCTAATTTCAATCTCCCTTAAAAGCAATACAAAGTCGTCCCAGGATAGCTCTTGAAATAGGCATATGTGTGAAGTCAACACCCTTTATATTATTACAATGATAACTAAAACTATATTAACATTTACTAAGTGCCATGATTCTTATCTCAAGGTAAATTTCATAGTGTGAGATGATGTAGAAAAAGACTGTGTACAGCACTGATGAGATGCAGTGTTGAGACAAGCAGCACTATAGGTACAAGAATGAGACATCAGGCTAACTTAAACCTTCTGATAACATGTCACATGGATCATTTATATCATATTCACCCAAAGAATGGTGCAGTTTTTAAGAAGGCGCAGTTACATGTTTTGGAGGACGATAGTCTGGGATTATTGGAAGTGGAAGGTGACTTAACACTCGCAGACATCAGGGTTAGAATCATGGTTGTAGGAGGTTGCTTCCTTTTTCTCTTAGTTTCATAATAACCTGTTGCAGAAGGTCAAGGCCATCTCGGATCACACGGGTGGCATGTATACTTCATTCCACTGACGAGCCCAATTCCTTCACAAGGTCCATTAATGCTTGTGCTTTGTGAATGACCCTCCAGTGTCTGTCCTCTTGAACGAGACTAGCCTTTATTAAAGTCTTCAGCTGAAGACGGCATCATTTCCTCAATAACAGCGTCAGTAAGAGATATGTTGGTGCTCATCAATGTGACTTTTGAAGTCTTCCACGACCATATCAGTGAAACCTTCCCTGGCTACCTACAAAATCTTCCTACCTTTGACATCGACCATAGGGAACCTTTTCAAATCGTGCACTACTTCACTACATAAAGCCTTCTAACAGACATTGAATATCTCGGGCTTTAAGGAGTTGATAGCCTCAGAAATAAGTTCCATCGCAACAGCAATTGTTAGTACCTCAAGCTATAAAACCTTAAGATAGCAAAGTATCCTAATCAATTTCTTATATTGCTTCATGCTCTAACACACTTGAGATCATTCGAAGGTCTGAAGGCCAGCAGTGGACCATCAGAATAGAATATTAGGGTAGGCCTTCATTAAGGTAACTGCTAAACTTTCCTAGAGATATCCCTTAAGGCATACATTTATTAAATAGTTCTTGACTATTGATGCTGTCACTTACCTTGCTATAGTAAGTGTCACAGTCATTTCCTTTATGTGGTCACCTATGGTATAATACTAACCGAAAAAAATCTACGTGTACTTAGTACACAATCGCGAAAGAGACATATACAATAAATGTAGATTTAGATTCAGATAACCAGAGGTTATGGAATTTGTAAATTGAATAAAAATAATGTATATTTCACATATTAAAAAAAAACTTGAGAATAACCTGTAAATGACAACACAAGGAAAATGTACAACAATCTTCCATAACTCACTTCAGATTAGAAGACCATTTTCCAACCTCTCAGAATATCATATTCCAAACATACTGAACAATATATTTAAGACACGAAATATTAAAAGAAAATAAAGCTACACTGCAAAAATCAGAAATAGAGCTACTTCTCGGGATGAAAATTTTAAAGTAAATATACCAATTCTGAATGAGTAGATGGACAATACAAATACAATATGTAATCACGGGTGGTTTCTATCAATGGAAAATTAGTCTGTGATCAGCTGACATTGACCATGCAAATGGCTTAAGAAAGAAATGCCTAAAAATTAACAGATGTGAAGTGAAGTCTCCTCTAAATTAAACTGTACTGGGCTATATGGAAAACAGCACGATGAGGCACTTGAAAAAATATCTACAACTAAAACAGAACCAAAGATCACAATATATGAAGAGCACAAGAGTGAGGGCAAGCCCTCTCGGCTTCACAATCAAGCGTATGGTCATGTAACGACCAAACCTTTCTCCCTGGTAAAATGAATTTATGAGGTAAAGTTCCACAATAAAAATGAAGTACTATTACTTCCTCAAGCCAAAGTAGGAATATAGACAGCATCCTAAAACGTAACGTAACTTTCCGTAGTTTGCTAATTGTTCCACTGAAGACTCTGAAAAAAAGCTTAAATATCATTGAAAACCATCAGAAAAGATCCATTTCATCAGCTGGATTAGTGTCCAGCAGAAATTCATCATCGTATGCTTGAGATTTGGCCGCACGTGGGTCTGAAAATTCTCCGTTGAAGCCGTCCACATCGGGTTTATATGCTCTCGGATCTGTCACGGAAGGAGGAGGGGTGGGCAACTGATCAGGCATCGGAGATGGTGACAACTGGTTAATCTGCAAATGAAATGGAGATGGGTGTATGTAGTGCTGCAAAAACAACTTCCTTCACATATCCCATACATTATTACGAAGGTTTCTCTTCATGAACGAAGACAGTAGTACAAAGATTAATCTACACTTCAAAAGGCATAAATGAAACAATAAATGCTTTTATTGTTTTCTTTATGCCTTTCAAGTAGTAAAAGGTGACTTGTAGTGGTAAGGGAGCAGTGGGACGACAATATCTGCTACACTCTATTGCATATTTTGGATGCAAAACAACTGCTAGAAGAGGAGATGAATGCTGCAAGTAACCTACTGTACCTTAATTATTATGCTAGTTATGGCCGTCCTACTCAATCACTGATTAAGGCTTAGGATAGAATGGAGAAAAAAGGAAGTCGTAGCTGTTGTGCAATGGGGGAAGTTATAATGATTAGGAAAAGAATAGAGTATTAAACAAAGGCACAATGCAAGGGGAATACATATGATGATGAATTTTCAGATTAAGACTTTAGTAACAGATAAAGAAGAATAAGGTTGGAAGGTGGAAAGATAATGATAAGGGCATATGACTCGGTAAAAACATATTTGCATTGCTTTCAGAGATCTACAAAAGGCATATGACAAGACATTAGGAGTGGGAAATCATGAACATGTGGTCAGATGGAATCTACTTAAGGGCATACAAAACTTTTAAATGTATAATAAAACATGAACAATTATGGGCCAGAAAGAGTGAGTGTTTTGACGTATAAGTGAAAGTAAGACGGGTAGGTTGAGTCACCTTAGTTGTTCATGTGTATGTGAATGGTATAGAGAAGAAATGGAAGTAAAAATACTGGGTCACGGTATTAAAATGATGGGGAGGAATACATGAGCTTTAATGAGAGCAAACAGCATATTGCTGCTGACATTACAATAGTAAGTAAGCAGGTTGAGGAGGAGTTTGGGAAGGTAAGTAAGAGAAAAAAACTACAAAATAAGGTGAAAAAGAGTATGGTGATGGTGAGATGAGTAATGTTAGAGGTAAGATTAAATGGTCTGGTATTTGAGGTGGTTCAGAATTTCGAAAGTATGGGAATAACCATAAAATGGATAGTACGCAAGGCCTAGAATGACATAAGAGTTGAAGAAAAAGTAGAGTTATTGGAGGAACTGTGTAATTGTGAAGATAGTAATTATTATCTTGGCAAACTAAGATTGAACTGTGTGATGAAATGTTGCTCCTACAAAACTGTGGGAGGAACTTACTGTGGAAGCAGGCAGATCATCTTCATTGTCTGAGGGTTGTGGTGAAGTGACTGGGGTAGAACCAGGGCATTTGGCCCCTCCTGGATCATCTGAGAACAGACCTCCCAGGTGCAGACCTTCTTCAGTGCCATCTTCACCTAATATTCAAATAAAAATTTTAAGTTTTTCTTAAATCCCCCATACAGCCCTGACATCAATTTAAACCACGGCCAAACAGCAACAATTTCCAAGAAGTTAGCAAGTAATAAATACTTGGAAACAATATTAAAATATATAAAACTTGATTCATTACTAACAGAATTCGCAATTTAAGAAATAGTTATTTGTAAATTTTAAAAACTCTGTCAGCTATAGGAAGGCTTTGCTAATCCCCTACTGAACTTATAATTAAGTAAACTAAAACTCATTAAAGCTAAATACAGCACATTATTACACTACTCTTTGATATGCAACGTATATCACCATTCTGAAATAGCACTTAGCAAATCCGATAATAATCTGAATGCTTCCTGCAATGTATCACAGTTCATTATTCACATACAGTTTAAAAGTCTGTAACTAAACATACAACATAGCAGAACCCTTGCCAAAAACAATATTAGAGTACAGTGTTACCCCAGTTATTCGCGCGTCCTGGTTCGCTTTCTCACTCTATCGCGGTTTTTTTTTGGATAAATTATTATTTTATTTCATGGAGATATGCAAAAATATTAAAATATAAAAAAAAATAATTCAGTATTTTCATTTTTTTTTTATTGAAAAAACATTTCATTATCTAATTGATAAAAAAAAATTATTTCCCAGCCTACGAATAATAAAACAGTAAAAAATAGTAAAAAACATATATGTAGATAGATAGATAGATACGTTTACTGACCACCTCTTTTGAAAAGTACAGTATAATCTTTACAAAAGGAATATTTGGTCCAAATTACAGTGAATAAATACAATAGATTTTGTACAATCATCAAATAAGTAGATGAATTTTAAATTAATATACATTGTACTAATAACTGAATGATATTCGTACATACAGTATAACTCACAGTATTGCATCATACGAAATAGTGTTCGATAGCGTACAATGTATTGGGGTCGCAGCTACGTGAGCTAGCATATATATTTATATTTCCAGTAGTTTCATGATTTTATTGATAAAAAAAAACGTATTTATTAGCCTAAGAGTAATAAAACAGTAAAAAATAGTAAAAAACATAAATACTAACAGTATTGCAACATGTAAAATACGATACCGCTATCAGCGTTTCGGACAAAGGCTTCCACCATCTTCCATTGTCTCGCCTCACTCGTGTGCGCCATTCATGTTGTGCTTATTATTATTATGTTTTGCTTGTGATTTTTTTACTCCCATATTTTAACCTTTGCAATGCCTCCCAAGCATCCTTCATCTTCTAAGGCTTCTTGTAGTGAGCCTAAGCGGCAAAGGAAAATGTTAACCATTGCAGATAAAGTGAAACTCTTAGATAAGTTGAAAGAAGCAAAAAAGTTTGTGGATGTCGGCCGCTATTTTACGTAAACGCAAAAATTATTGTAAAATATGGAACCTATTAATGTCAAGTCATCATCACCTCATTCATGGTAAGTTTTCCTAGCACTTTCATAAAAAAATTAAGTTGCTTGCTGTTATTTATAATGTAAAGGGTGTTTTTTTAACAGTACAGGGAGGGTTTATACAGTGTAAACGTAAAAATACATTAAAATATCTATGTACATATAGGCTGATCTCTACACCACGGATTCCCGGGTTCGCGCCGGGTCCCGGAACCGAACTACCGCGATAAGTGAGGCAACACTGTATACAATTATAAATTATAATAGCAAAATTAGCTTCGTTTTAACACACAAAACCACAACAATTTTCCAATTATTCTTCAAATAAGATGAAAATATATACAGAAAAGTATTCATAAATAAAAATATGACCAAAGCATAAATTGCAATACATTTAATGAGCTATGAATAATGTATATTATAAACATTCAATTCTTTATGATGAGGATCTGGTTTTCTGTTAAGGACTCCCGTTCCATTAAAGGCCAGGACATTGCCTTCTTTAGAAGGACTTTGATTTTGGCAAGTGCAATTATTACCCTGAGTGATGCCCTTTCCTACCTCAGACCACTGATGGTCTCGAACCGACGAAGGAAAATTTCACACGCTACCAACCTAGCCACGGCAGCCCCACAGAAATATATTTCTTCATTAGTTTGCAAATTAATATACACAGTTATAAGTAAAATTATTTATGTACCATATGCTACACAATAGATGGCTATGATGTGCGACAATCTAGTAATATATATTATGAACCCAATAAATATAATCCAATGATATCACAACAGTTCAGTAATACCAAACAACCATTGAGAATTGGATCACTAAAATACTGCCTTAAAACGTGAAGGTGAAGAACTGATGACTGTAGAGAATATGATGTTGCGGGTTCCTAAATTGCAGTAATTATTTAATTGCTAAAAAGTCTAGAGAAGATATTAAAAAATATGGCACTGGAAATATGATATGCATATCTACAGATTCTCAGATGCATACTGAGATGAAGCGACATTACACCAAATCCTACCACAAAGAGCAGTGTAGAGTAAGAGATACCACTCTAAATGGAGACTTGATTTTTATCTAATTTCTATAGTCTTAGTTATACAAGGCCACGGGTTGGAAAATAGGAAAAGTCCCATCCAGGCATTGGTAAAAGTATTACATATGCATTCTTTCAACACACAGTTTTCCCTCAAGAGTAACCAGGCGTCTCAATATTTGATAGGCACTAAGGTCGAAAATCCCTGCATATGAATATAAATACAGTAGTTACAAAGACATGGCACTTTGAAACTTTCAAAACTGTAACTACATTTTTCTCATATTTCTACATGTGGTGCTTGTCCTATGCATTGACCAATGACCTCAAAGAAGGTCTCTTAAAGAACTTTATCATGTCTTACTTAAAAGAATAAATTGGCTACAGTATTATGTTATGGACATCAGGTCTATGACTTAAATGTTTTTCTTACCTGTGGTCTGAGCCATGCGGAAGCAACATTGCCTCTTAATATCCATTATGAATGTCTCTTCTTTCATTCCTGACTCTCCTTCAGCAGTCATGTCCCTACTCCCCATTCAGGAGATTATCTCCGCTCTCTAGCTACCCTCTGCCATTTTTATGCAGTATCTCCTTGGGGCAACCCTTTATCCCCAAGGAGCTAACAGGAGTGATTGAGGTATGAGTGGGATTGTGGTATGTGTGTGTTTCTTGCTTTGGCCACCCCCCTAACACGGCAATGTATATAGATAAATAGATCTAATATATGAAAATATTAACCTCCTTTAATGCTATACCATCTTACTACATCTTTAAGCTCCTCAATCTTCCATCTTCACAAAAATTTAATCATCACGATTAGTTCAACAATGGCTCTCATCTCTTTGTATTCATAAATACTGTATTGTTCAATTAATCCTTGGCAAATTAACTATTTGTAAATTCATGCTTAGGAAAAGTTAGATCCCACTTAAAATATCCATCTTTACATAAGAGTAAATATTCCAAAATAAAGTAACACTGAAAAGTCCATGCATTTGCATGTGAAAGTTATGTAATATGAGTGGAGCAAGGCAAGATTATAACGGTGAACATTTGACCTTTTACAAGCATTTTATTTATGGATCATAGATCAGCTTTTCTGGTAGATAATTCGGAACTAGTAAAGAGGAGTAAGCTCCAAAACTCCATGTAATGTTAAATGAAACAGTATATTACAGACACTCCCCAACTTACGAACGAGTTAGGTCCCAGAATCCGTTCATAAGTAGAATTATTTGCAAGTTGTGTTTAGGTAAAAAAAATAAAATAAATAAATAAAAAATAAAAAATAAAAAACCGACACACACACACTGTACAGTATATACATATGCAGTACTGTACAGTATTAGGCTAAAGACACTTTTCTACTACATAAAACATAAAATATACAGTATTAATGAATTTTAATAGTAAAAATAATAATGTACAGTAATACATACATTAATAACGTGTAGGTAACGGGTAGGTTTTTGTTTGTACCTGTGAATTTTCGTAAGTAGGGGAGCTTCTGTATTAGATGAGGATAGGTGACTTGCCTTGTACATATGAATAACTCTAGCACACCCTGGGGTTAATCTTCTTTACCATATGTGATAGTTCTATTTCTAATACAACAAACTTAAGGCACCTCTAAAGCTAAATCAGAAGAAAAAACTGTTTTTGACAATAACAAATGAAATGCCCTTCAGTACATACAGTATATCATTTTTGTTATATACAAAAAAATTGGAAAAATAACTATAGTAGTAGAAAAAGAGAATTAAGCATCACAACAGTACTGAAGTGATAATTTTGCCTGTTCAGGCTTGTAGGTTAAACAAGAATGGCAGTAAACAGTCAGTGAACACAGCAGCACATCAATGAAGGAAGTATATGTAAAACACGGTAGAAAGTGAAAACTAGGTAATACACAATCAGAGATCACGTTAGAGCTGGAGAGGAGAGGTAAAAGATTAAGATTCATTGACCCAACACGGCGAGCAGATAAATGAAAATGATTCCTACATATCTGAAACCAATACTCAATACATGGATGAATTAACCTCCTTTACAACAAGATTAGTTGTTAAAAAACAAATATAAGTGGTATCTAAAGAAGCCTCAAAATTCTTCAAAACAAGCCTTGAATTGTTTACTGAGCAAGAGGCATTCAATAAAAGATATAGCTGATATTTTGAACCCTGAAACAAAAATATTATAAACTGTTGGCCAAATAACACTAAGGCATAAGAATGGTTTTAATATATGGCAATATTGGGAGATACTGGGTAAATTCTGCTATACTGGTATAAAAGGTGACTAAATCCTGCTTAGCTCACTTAAAGACACAAAGTCACAGGCATTGTCCTGCGGTTAAAGAAAAGAGGGACTGAAAGTGCCAAACTAATTCAAGTGTAGAGAAATCTCTGGAACTTGAAAAATCTATCAAAATATTTAACAATGGCCACAGTGATGAGAACCCTGTTGTACACCAATGTGATCAGCAAATAACGAGGCGTTGCTTCTCCTATTGACCTTCAGTGGAGTAGTTGACAGCGACATGGCACAGTAATTATGTGTCTTAGGTTCGAGTCCAGGTCAGGGGTAAAATATGATTCATGTTTTCACATACGTTAATGTGTTTATTTGATTATTATTAATTATTATATAGCTTGAGACTTGAATTAAATGCAAAAAACGAAGCCTCAGGTGAGGTTAGGAGAAGTTGTAATATGTGGAAAAAGGCATTCAGATAGAATGCGTTCATTCCTAGTATAGAAGTTAGATTTGCTTCTCCTTTAGAACATCAGTGAAGTAGTTAATAGTGACTTGGCTTGTATATATATATATATATATATATATATATATATATATATATATATATATATATATATATATATATATATATTATATATATATATATATATATATATATATATATATATATATTTTTTTTTTTTTTTTTTTTTTTTTTTTTAAAATACTGAAAGTACTCATTAACTTGCATATAAAAGCTGCTGCACTGATAATTTCCAGAACAGCTAGCAAATACAAGTGAATATATACCTCCAACGAATATGAAGGCACTAGTAAAGTAGATCCAAGAGATTGAAATCGCTGTATACAATACACTACTATTGGCATGCTAAATATATCAATTCTACTTCTCTGTTATATTCCTTCAGTTTGAGCAATCCAGAATCTCCTACCTCTCTTTTCTGGTGCCCTCCCTGCGCTATGAGTAACTTCTAGTGGGATGCCCTCCAGCCATTGGCCCTTTGGAGGGAAAGCGGATTGGGCTACTCCACCTGTAATATTTTGATAATGTTTCTGTGGCTCTTTCCTAGGTAATTTCCTGTTTTTGGAATTTCCATGAAGAACTTGCTTCGAAGCTATAAAATAAAATAAAATATGTAAGCTCAGCAAAAACACTACATTTCTTGAGTAAAGTCCTAGAAATGAGGTACAGTATACTAATCAAGAAAACTAAACAAAATCGCCTAGTAAATTTCACCTCTCCATTTTTCCATGAAATCTGAGGGATGGACATTTCTGTCCTTACTAAAGTTCAAGTTTGGGAAGATAATGTTCTACCACTGACCCCACACATTTTATGGTGTATTATTTTAGACTCCTGAGCAGACGGGTACTATCACTTAGGGGGTGCCACAACCCTATCATTATTATCCCTTAGAGGCTCTGGCAAAGATGACATTAATACAGCCACCTTAGACTTTAACACAGGACCTTCTAGGTTTGCACCAGGCCCCATAGTCAATGGGGATACAAAATACAGCTAATTCGTTCTTCTTAATATAATCAAATATTTAACCCCTTGCATTTCAATAACCCAGTTTGGTTATAGGTCAAAACCATCCAGTATCAAAGTTATCTAAATAGCACCTTAAAAAAAAAAAAAAAAATCTGGTCCTCAGTAATACTTGTAGGACTGTCCTTTTTTCAAGTCTGCTGCACATACATAAAATAATGCTGTGCCCTGTTTACTATCTACCTCCTAAAATATATCTGTTCCTTCACAATGGGCCCAAAACCTAAGTAATAAGGGAAGATAATTCTAAGCTCTCAAGAGAGGAAACACTACTGAAGAAAAAGTTTTGCAATAAATAGAACAAAAGAAGAGTTAACGACATTTTCTGCAGGTGATGCTTTCTTCCAGGTTTCGAAATGAGTGAAAATATTTTTTGAATTCCACTCAGTTCTTTTTACTGCTTGTTTCAATAAACGCTGGATATGTGTGCAAACACAGTGGTGGTCCGTTTCACAGGATCTAGTACTGGGGTTGAAATTCTGAATTCATGAGAAGTTCAAAAAATTGCACTCCTCCCAAGTCTGCTTCCTGTTCAAGCGACCTATACACATTCTCTTTTGCTTCTTACAAAGAATCAGTCACTTATGTCACACTCCAAAATGCAGAAGCCATAATTCATGAAAAAGAGATACTTACTATTTTACATTTGAGAAATGGATAAAGGATACATATTCCTTAGGTTAAATTAAGATAATGACTGAGTAAAATAATTACAGCAAATATGTACAAAAAAAATACAATCTGCATAGCACAGCACAACCAGGAATGTAACAGTAGTTCAGCTAATATGATACCATGAACAAGTAGGTAGCAACGAGATTTTGGTCCCCCTGAGGTTCAATATGTTTTTCCTGGATAACAGTGTATTATTAACATCATGGTTTCACTGAGATTATGTATCCAATATACTTAAACCCCACCTACAACTGTGACAAGGAGAAAAGTGCATGAAGTGCATGTTGCACTGTGATATGCAGATTTCTGCTGTAGTGCCTCAGTTGGTATGACAGCATGAACATGTAGCCTGTGCAACAGTTTTCCAACCAAAATGAGTCTGAAGTTTCAAGCAATATATCAGCAGAGCATAGAAAATGGATTACAACTGCGAATGCATGGCCGGAACTTTTCTTTTTTAAACAATTTGATACCTGGTGCAATACAGCCACTCTCAATGAGAGACTCCTGAAGTGCTATAAACAATCTCAGATAAAAATATGCATCCTACCTCAAAGTGCCATTCTCTATTACATTTTAGGTCTGTACTATAGTTATCATTATTTCTATTATTATTACTACTAAAATAATAATAATTATTATTATTTCTATTATTATTATCAATATTATTATAATTACTATTATTATTATTATCAATATTATTATTATTATTATTACTATTATTATTATTATTATTATTATCAATATTACTAGTTATCAATATTATTAATATTACTATTATTATTATATTAATTATTGTTATCAATTACTATAATTCTATACACTCACTATATAATTATCATTCAATCACATTATATTTAGGGGAATGATGATGATAAAAACTATTATAATAAAGCAAGCATGCTGTGAAACTAAGTCTCTCTCTCCATTTACAATTAATAAAGCACTCATCCTTCTTTCTTTTTCCTTATGGTAGTGCACTGTTGATCTCACAGGCACATACTAGTAATGACATCTATTTAAGCATTTGATAAATAAATATATTATATAAGGACTGAACTCTCAGATTTCTGATTCAATAAGTGCTCTGCCATAAACTGATATTTTCTGTGAAAACAAGAAAAAAATTTGCGATGGATTGACCAGACTATACTTATATAAATTAATCAGTTCCGGTTTTACGTCACGGACTCCCTTTTCTACCAAGGGCTAGGACGGTTGCCTTCTTGCAAAGGACTTGTTTTGGTAGACATAATTGTTACCATGAATGCATGCCCTTGCTAACCTCAGACCGTGACGGGGCGTGAACCCTCGACCTGACGCCTCAAAGTATAAATTAATAATACACTTTATTCTCATTCATCATTTCATTCATTTACCTTGGCTGTTTCCCCCAATTTGGGGAGTAGCCAACATAAAAAAAGAAAAAATAAGAGGATTACTTTGCTCTATGGGCAATGACAAAGGAGCTAGCAACCATTCAGATGGCACTGCTGGAGTGCCACAGCCCATCCTCCCGGCTCTTCCCCAACCTGTGTCGCTTCACAACTGCCAACTCCCCTACTGCCCCTACCACAGGGCTACCTCTGTAAGATGCAGCCCCATGGTAACAGCAGATGCTCATCAGAGCTGCGTCACAATCGCTCGCCACACATTCCTATTCCTAGCACATTCACTTGCTTCCCTCACATCCATCCTCCTATCATTCAGGGCTCCCCTTACTCCATCCATCCACCCATACCTAGGCCTACCTCTAGCATTTCTCCCATCAACTCTCAGATTCATCACCTTTTTCAGCAGCCTTTCATCATCCATCCTTTCCACATGGCCAAACCATCTCAGAACATTCATATCTACTCTGGCTGCAATTTCTCTCCTCACATCCGTTCTTGCTCTCACCACTTCATTCCTAACCCTATCCAACCGAGATACACCAATCATACTCCTCAGGCATTTCATCTCAAACACATTTAGTTTCCGTGTCTCACTTACTTTCATACCCCATAACTCTGATCCATACATCACAGTTAACACAACCACTTCCTCATACAAAACTGAATTAATATATCTTGGATGAAGCTTTTTAAGAACGATACTGAGAAGTACCTCTAATTCTGCAACATATCTCAAGTTAATTTTCTACTCTTACATATAACACAACACTTACTGATATACAAATACCTATAAAATTAATCTCTACATTTGTGCAAATTAACATCAAAGTAATTCATCACTGATAACTTTCCTCTATTACTGGGTTTATGTTTCTTTAATTGGGTTTCCAGTAGGAACAGCTTGGTATAAACTGAAGTTCTGGATTATCACACTTGAAAATTTTCAGAAACAAAATGGACATAAAATGACAGATTTATAGTCACTGGAGTAAGTATACCAAATTAAATTTATTGATAAGCTTTTGACTCTTAGCAACAGGGCCAGGAAAATTCTAAAATGAAAAATATGGATGGGAACATGTGTCCAAGATGCAAAACACTTGGAAGCTGAAAGGAGTTGGTTATGACGTACCCAATGTTGTCTGGCTGAACAGCTCCGAGTTCCCAAGGAAGCCAACCCTGGGCTTTCCCACAAAGTTCTCAGGGAGTGTATGTTTCGTTGTTTGGTGCATGTGGTTGTAAGTAGCACAGTTTTACAATATGCATATGACTGTGCGGGAATGTGGTAAATCCTGGACAGGCATCAGTGTTGGAGTCATCCAGCCTATTCTGATAGCTCAGAAGGGCTGGGTAGTGCCCATATCACAGCCTGGCCAGATGAACTCTTGTCTTCACAGAGAAGGGAGTATTCAGAAGGATGGATGTCAGGAGGTTGTGCGTGCAGCTGTGTTGTTGTTGAGTGACTGGATGGCTTGGTGAGTTGACTGGGTATGAATATGTTTGTGGAGGCTGGTTTGGGGTGGGTTGAGGAGGAAGAAATGACAACATTTATGAGTGATATTGGGTGTTGGTTGTTGCTTTAATGCTCCTTGGTGCGTGTGTGTGTGTGTGTGTGGGGGGGGGTGTTCTGTAATGTAGTGTAGTGGGTGAAGTTAGTCTGTGGAGGCTGCAGCAAGTATCTGTGAGAATCTAATGTCTATAGGAGTAGGTAACAGCTTCTAAGAGGATACAGTGGCTTGGATGTACATTTGGGATGCGCTCAGTTGGATTCCAGTGCCATATAAGCAGAAATACAGTAACAGTAATTTCCACAGTACAGAAATACAAACAACATTTGGTAGGGAAGTCATTCACAAACTGTATACTGCATTTACATCATAAACCTCCTGGTAACATAAATTCAAAGTATTGCTGATTCACTGTCTTTTTTTTTTTTTTTTTGGGGGGGGGGGCATGAAGGTTCAATTAGGATCATGTAGGTTGAGTTTGTTAAGGGGAATGATGACTCAAGCTACTAGTGCATTAACCTCACCAGTCTTTTTGCCTTGCTGCCAGGTATGTTAATCACCTGCCCGTTAAGGATTGAAGCTAAAGCAATATACTGTATACACTAAGGCTTAAGATATACTAAGCAACAATTAGCAAGACAATTAACATATATAATATATAGTAAGCTTTTTACCTTGGGGTTTTGATTCATGCCTTTCCCTTCGCCGGTGGGCTCTCTTGCGCTTTCTCCATTCATTTTCGTGTACGAATATCTTGTTCAAGTCACTTTTTTCTACACTTGGGAGCTTTTTCAGTAACTGTAAAAATACACCACCAGACGTTCTTCTTCTACTTCCATCCTGAAAATTAGTAAACTTAGTGAATCCCAGGTAGAAATTGCTACTAATAGCAATCAACAGAAGACATTTCGTGGCTCACAAAAAGTAAATAATCGCTGAGTGTATCTGCCAGTAATGGTAAACTGCAAGACTGCCAAAAACAAAATCTGTAAACCACAGACACTGCAAACAATACTTGCTCAAGGAAGATACTTCACATGTATACTTTATTCCTGTTTAAAATACTGTGGCAAATTTTCAGAAAGAATTAGAGATACCACCTAAAGAAATTAATAAATAACAATCATGAAGCAATTGAATGCAATGATAGTAACATTTCTGTAACTTAATACACTACTGAAAACAAAAGGTGTTTATTTTTGTAATTTTTGGATTATCATATATGAAGTAACATTCTGCTTTTGATACAAGGGTTTCAATATATATTTATTAAACATAATTCAAGATTTTATTAAAAACGTATCTTATGTGCTACAAATCAGATAAAATGGGTATAAATTCTGCATTGTTAACAGATTTTCATTCAAATTCATATAGTACATAAGTAACACAATAGACTGTGCTCCTACACTAGACCTGTCACAATAGCACAGCTTAGTTAAATATTATAGCTGTAAATTCTCATTTAATATAATGGTCACCATACCTCAGGAAAATATTTAAAGTACAAAGTTCACCAAATAGAACTGCACATGAACCTGGGGAAAAAAGATGCATCTAATACTTCAGTTCAGAATATTCTTAAAAATAAGCATAAGTTTCAACAACACAAACATATAATAAACTCACTCACCATGATCAACAGGCCACCATTTCTTTCCAATTCTTGTGTCTCTTTGAAGAGCTCTAAGGATTTTTCCCGACCTAGTACCTCTACGACTCGAACTGTGCAAGATGAAATATATTTTCAAATGAGTGACACAACAATATTAAAAATTAACAACATGCATCATATAAACAGAATTCACATAAAACAAATATCCACGACTTTTTAATATTGCACTGTATTCTACAATCTTTCCCCAAGGTACCTTGAGCAAATTCTTCCGTCTATCACTATTATAGTATAAAAAGCAGAGAAAAAACTGTATCACGTGATTAGTCACGAAACCTTTATAACACTCGAGAGCATCACCCCATGGGGGTTACTACCAGAAAGTCAGCATGGTACAATGGAAAATTTGTTCCAGAATGGTTTAGTAAAATAGAATTGACCTATTTATTTTTGCTATAAATATGAAGAGGGGCAGGTAGAGATGAAGCCCAGCTGTCTCTGCTCCTTTAATACAGCTATGATCACCCTGATAATTTAAGAAAAATACAATGTCATGCACAGGAAGGGGGCCCAAGAAGCAAATGAGAAAAATAAATGCAAAGGAAGATTGCAAGAGGCTTGACAATCATTCTACATAAATCAATTGAGGGGCTATTATTGACTACTCTGTAAAGGACATGAAGGAAAATGATTACGAGGAATAGGCAGGAATAGTTAATTACCGTATACCATTTACCAGAATTAGATTTATTAAGACCAGAGGTATGATAAAAAAAAAATGAATACGAATGCAAAAGAGAGGAGGAGAAAAAGTGCAAATGCTTGGCAAAATTATAGAGCAAGAAATGAGTACTAAATTAAAAGAGCTAGACAGCACGTAAAGGGGATAATGCAAGGGGTGCTAAGGCAAATCAGAGGCGAAAAGGGCATATAAGAGGGATAATGCAAGGGGTGCTAAGGAAAATCAGAGGCAGAAATGGCATATATACTGCAAGGGGTGCTAAAGCAAATCAGAGGCAGAAAGGCCATATATGAGGGATAATACAAGGGGAAGTAAGGCAAATCCCAAACATTTCCACAGCTTCCGTAGAGATAAACAAGTCAAAGATCAAGCTGTAACGTTGGAAAGAGCAGACGGAGGCATTACCGAGACAAACGAAAATAGCTGTGCAGAACTGAAAAAGGAGTTTCAGTCAGTATTTACAGTGGTCAATATTCAATTCCCCCAATACTTGAAAGATATAGGCACAGGCATCAGTGTTAGAGATATCGTCATTTAAGCTACAAAGGAATGAACAGTATAGATGAAATTAGATGCTCATACAGTGGTGGACCTGAAGATATATACTATTCTATACAAAAGAAATTTTCTGCAACATTACATGTGGTAATTTGCATCAAATTTGAAAAGCTGCAGAAATCTGGGGACATTCCAAGATACTGGACACAGGTAAACATCTTACCTATCTTCAAAGAGGGAAGGAATGACACAGCTCTAAACTATGAGCTAGATTCACTCATTACCATACTGCTTCTAAAGTAGAGGCCTGTTTCACAAGCTAACACTGAGAAAAAATTTCTCTTCACTTGGGGTCATTTTTGTCAGTGAGACAACACAGGTTCAGAAAAGGCAGGTCTATACAAACAAACTTACTGGCATTTTATGACGAGGTAAGCCTTATTTTACTAGAAAGATTGAATATTCAGAAGGTGCTTACTAATGCAATAACCTAAAGTTTCACACACTTTTTTCACATTGAGATTGCTTATACCAGTATCATATATTTAGTGTTTTATCAGCTGATATCTCAAAGACCACATCACTTAGCAGAAAGAGAAACATTACATAGGCCAAGAGGAATGAAGTAGAAGAAATAAATACAATAAATATCACATGCAACTTTCTGAACGATTTGAGAAAGTGTCTTAAATATTCCCTAAATAAATCTAACAAATCAGAGATTTTAACTCACAGAGTCTTCTGCAGATAGTAACTTGAAAATTACCCTTAATAAAGCATTGAACTGGTATAACAACTTACTAATAATATCGACATTAGGTTCAAACATAGCAAATGCAATATTCTTGGCAACGTCTTCATTTGTCATTTCTTCTGTGACTTCTACGTCGGGAAGTTCCCGTGGCCGCGAGACTTCGTGTTTTTTCACATAAAGTCTGTCCTTTGCGTGCCGCTTCCGACCTAATCTGCTTCGGGCAAGAGAAAAAAGGATTAAGTAAAACCACAGCGGACATATGTAATGAATCTTTTCTGCTGGCTAGTACAGTGGTAACGCGCTGGCTTCGCATTCACGAGGTCGAAAGATCAGTCCCCGTCCAAGACCGAGAGTTTAAGCTGTTTACTGGCAGGAACTGCTGTGTCAGGGCACCACAGTGGGGGGTTGGGGCTTGTCCCGGCTGACGAATACCCATTGAATTGTAATGGAAATAAAGTTTATTATTATTATTATTATTATTGAAATTAGTTGGACTTTAAAGACAATGCACAGTACAAACCAGCTTTGCTCCATCATAAAAAGTACAGATACCAAGCTGTGCCATTGTATATAATTTTATTTCTTATTTTTTTCCTCACCGAGGTGCTTGCCCTGCTGGAGCCATCTGGTTTACAGTCTTCAACTTGGCTTATGATAATAATTATTAATAATAACTTTATCACAACAAAATCCCATTTTGGCAAGCAGTATCATGATAAAAGAAATAAAAGTCAATCAGCATATCAAAACTGCAAGAATAATTGTCTAAAAAATGCATAACTACATATATGAATAGGAATTTTGTATATTTATGAAATTTTAGGTACTAAAATGCAAAGCATGTCTCCAACTTAATAAAGTATTTGAAAAAGAATTCAGTAAAGTTTCGGCAATTCAGGCACAAAATATGCTGTTTCCAGAACACACTGAGTATGTTTCCAATTTAATTACCTAATACGAATTCAGTATACTGACAACAACTGAGGTACTAAAATTGCAACTTCAAATATACACTGAGTTGATCCAGCCTTTAAGATATCAGAATCTGACATAATCTCATCAAACATTCAAAACTACAAAAAAATGTCTTCTCCTTACTTACCTTTTCTTTTTAATGTCCTCATCTTCCTGTATTTCCCCTTCCTCCTCTTCACTATCATTATCGTCATCAGATTTCTCGGCTAATTCTCTGACTTTTCGAGCTTGTGTGTAGTCGTACGATTCAATGCTGCGGTCACCTTGATCTAACCTACGCTTTAAACCAAACCCACCTATTTCTTGTGACAGGACCTGCAAAATTATCACAAAATGGTGACATCATTCGTACGAATTGGCATGCTATAAGTGAAAAACTAATTGAAAAATCAGTAATATTAACTGTCCTGAAGTTCAGGACAATATCATAAGGGACTAAGAAAAACACAAATGACGGGATGACACAGAACGGTTCCTTGTCTATCTGCAAATGATTGTTAACATATGCTTGATGTGAAACAACCAAATCAAAGCATAAGAAGTATGTTATTGCTTGGTGTTTTATTTGTAGCTATCAATCTCCATTCTGGGGGTGGAACCAGAAAGGTTAGCCCTGGGGAATTAAGGCTGGAAGCCTTCCTAATACACAAAGGCAGGCACCTCCTGAGTTGAGTGCTCTAACTATTGGACTATTGAAGTCCAGATCAAGAAGCCCGTAAGGGAGCTAAAATGTAACTGATAAGGTAAATTACAGGGTAATATCCAGATGAAGGTACTGAAAGGGTATCATTGATATTATAGATGAAACTGGCTGCTGCTTTTACTTCCGAGATAAAACGGAAATATTTGTGCGATCCTAAATTGCAGGTAACATAGGGATCAGAGACTCTCCGAGCTCTTTCCTTTAGGAAGAGTGTCAAGATGACGTAAAACACTAAGGGAAGCACCAAACTCATAACATTGAAAAAATATAAATTCTATCATACTGTGCTCAGATAGCTGACTCATACTAACATCAGAGTAATGCCACAAAGAATCTAAGTATTCAATTAAATTCATATCATTGAAATTTAAATATGATGAGTGAAGTATAAACACTTTAAGAGCAATATGTTTAAAAAATTTGTAAGGGTCAAATTGCATACAGGATTGATTAGAAATATCACAGGCCTCTCTCTAGCAGTGAAGAAGTATCTACGAATTTGATGAAGCTGTAAGAGTAATGTGACACAAAATAAAAGACGTCAGTCTAAATTATATTCCAGCTTACTACACTTCAAAGCAAAACAGGTTAAAACACATCTGATCATATAAATATAAATTATATAATCTATTCATTTATTTATATTTTCAATATATATATATGCCATATTACTGGATGCAAGAAAAAGCCCTCTAAACTTGGATAAATCCGTCTCACTTTTGAATCTGAATGCTAAAAAGTAAAATAATTCTAGACCATTATGAAATTGATGAGACTAATTTAATTTCCTTTTATATTTTTAGTAACCTTGCTGCAAAGTTTCAAAATGCTTAAATGCAAACCCATGACATAAGGATATTCCTGAGTTTGAAATCTAGTCAGAATTCGAAGAAAATAAGTGTCTCACCATCTCCAGCCCATATTAGAAACAAGACCAATACCAAGACTTTTGAAAGCTATGGTATTATGTAATATTTCCATACACAATAATTCTTCAATGGTCTAATCCTCAGAATAACATAAAGCATTAAGATGACTCCTCATTGTTGAGGACACATTTGGGAAAAGAAATTCTTACATCAAAGGAATTTCTTCCTAAAATAATTCACTTCCAACTGGGATGTACCAAGCAATATTGCTTAGAAGTATGAGGATGCAAACTGGGCTTCTGAAAGCTTAACTTTTTAGCCAAACGACAATTTTTGGAGAAAATGCATTTTGCATCTTTAAATGAAATATCTTACAAAAGATATCTTGCAGTCCCAATTAATAATGCCTCTTAGATCTCAGGTCATTGTAATATTCCAAATGAGATAAAATTATTAAATACCCATGAGTGTGCAGTACCTCTAAAAATGCTATTATTCCCAGCAACTGATATTTTCACTAAAAAAGGTTGTTCTACACACCTGAGAAAAGGATAATAAAATCTTGATACACTACTGTATTTCAAAATATAAGAATAACAATGGAAGAGAAAAGCAAGTTAATCTTTGATGTATTTTGCTGCCTGTCCACCCTATCTTCAGCATCATTCTCCCTCCTCAGCACACGCCCTAACCATCTCAGTCTCGCCTCTCTCACCATGTCCCCACACCATCCTACCTGTGCTGTACCTCCATTAGGTTGCAAAATTTACTAAAATGACTATATCCATTTTGTTTTAATAGTAGTAACTTGATTTGCAATCTTGCATTATAAAATATTCTACTTAACATACTGCTCCCCTTGGTTTTTATATACGATGTATTCTCAAACAACACCTTATCACATACAAAAAGTAAACACGAAATTTTTTGAGAAAATACCATACAGCTACACTGAATATTCTTGGATATTCATCACATCTTTTATTATCCCTTCACATCTGACAAGTCATTACACTCTCCATCTCTGTTTCTCTTTACTTTATGTATTCTTCGTGGCCAGGCTCGATGAGGGATGTTTTATTTAATAATTTTTTATTTTGGCCTGTCCTGGTGTCACAGTAAAAAAATATATATCAAATATACTTAAAATACTTTTATACCTAAAATTTCCTATCATGTGAATAACTCACCTGTTCTTCCATAACAGTTGACCAAACATTATTTCTTCGCTTAGGTTTTCCAAAGGCCTTTAATGCGTCCAAACTATCAGGGGGCCAACCTTTGTGTTGGCTACTGAAATAAGAGAATAAACATTCTGTAAGACTAACTGATATTTTTCTTCCATTCCATATCTAAGTCAAAGATAATTTATAATCTGAATATCTGGTTTGCTCTTGCAAACAATTCTTGCATTTCATATTAGGTTGCATACTGGTCTTTTCATTCAAATCACTGCTCATAGTTCACAGATGCCAGTATACAACCTAAAAAAAAAAAAATTCCAAATATCCTCTCATGAAGCAAACTTGTTATAATTATTCAGTAAATCTAAGTTTTGCCCTTTGTTCTTTTCATCAGTTTTTCCATTCCTGTTTGAATATCATGGACAATAAACTAATGAGTTACTTAATGACTTATCATCAATATTCTTGACGTATGACAAGATTGATGAGATAAGGTCCTTTTGGATTCCAATGATTACTAGTATTTATCCTGAAATACTGCCATCAACGATGACTTTCAAGATTTATTTGGCACTTTTAATATTAAAAGAACACAAAATGCAATTACGAATTCTTAAACAGTCCAAATCTTCTCTTAAAATCTGTAAATATGGATTTCAGTTTTCTATCTATTCAGACCTCGATGGCTCAGTGCACTAAGCTGTTCTACAGGTCCCAGGTTCGAATCCCATCAGAAGAAAGTAAAATGTTTGGAAATACAAATAATATTGTGAAAAACATGATATTCAGTGAGGAAATTTTCTTACCTGTCAGATGGAGCTGTGTCCATTTTGCTTACGTTTGGTCGTCTCTTTTTGACAATAATGTCAGCATCGGAATCCGAGGAATAGTCTTCATCGCTTGATGGCATAGGTCGAGGAACACAACGATATAAAGAAGCATCAGGCCGCACAACAGGTTTATAAGCCACCTAGAAAACACAAATTACAAGTAAACACCAATTACACATCACAATTATACAAATAATACTACATTCTAGAATATTGCATAGCTTATATATAATTTTTAGGTGTATTGTAGTTGTCTGGTGTAATGAAATTCCAGTGGGTTGTCATCAAAATCTTCTGAACACTGAAGCACGATCTAGGAAAATGATAATTTTTTCTTTAGCAGTGTAAAAACTGATGTGGTTATATCATTACAATGCCAAATTATGATCTTGAGCAGTAATGTGAGTAAGATGGTTCAAGGAGATTCCATTGGCTACTATTTCATACCACTGAAAAATAGCAAAGTGGTCCCCCTTATTTACAGTCACCTGAAGTCCCAAAATATTAAAAAGAAAATTCCAAAAATTAACAATTCATACCTTACACAGCATGTAAAACAATATCCATTTTAGAATATTGCTTTACATGTTAATTTCAGAAAGGAAAATTTATGAATTTAATTTATCATAGGTATGTACACAGCCTAGTAAAATTATCTTCCATACTTATATTACAATCACTTTCTTCTAATAGTCTAGACTCTCATCAGCAACAGAAAAATATTTTTCCAATACATGTACAGTATTGTATATGTACCCATCACTTCACCATTATATCTTTTTTTTTTTATAAATATCCAACTAATTTCCATATTCTTCAGCTAAAACACCATCAGGAGTTTAAGAAAAAAATTTCATTCATAAGAAGTTCAAATTCTTCAGGAACAAGAATTTCAGGGTTTGTTTTAAAAAAATCCCATTTTCATTTGCATGCAATTTTCAACTTTGAGACTTAATTCCCTAACATTAGTACTGAATGCATTGCATCATGAGGGGAGCCTTTTGCATTTGGATAAATTGCTCTTCAATATTATCCAGTTTTTAAATATAACTGTTCTGGACAGCTCGACATTAAGTCTTCCTTCAGTTATGAATCCTTTTCTATGCCTACATCTGCACAAAAGGTTCTTGCGTATTCGTTACACATCTCTTATTATCCCTTCACATCTGACAAATCACAACACACCCCTCTCCATTTCTCTTTCCTTCAAGTCTATTCGTGCCCACGCCCGATGTAAGCCATTTTCTTTGTTCCAACTGGTGTCTCACTCGAAAATAAAGGTTCAGGCATTAGTCTCAAACAAACTTCCCTGTGATAGTAAGTATTATTGGTTCACACTATGCCTTGGTCACATAGATGAATGAGCAATGCAGGGTTGGAAGGAAAGATTATTTTGAAGTCCTTTAATGAAAAATTGTTTGTGTATGGTTGCAGTTGTCAACTAACAAAGCAATTTTTCAACTTTGATTCAATATTCCACTCAACTAACCCAACTGATGAATCCAGCACTGGTCAACCAATCATATATGCATTAAAACAGCAAATAGCAAGCTAACTTTTAACACCATTGAAACTCCGAGAAATTTCAATTTTCTTTGTTTTTCATCTGCAGTATTAAACACAACAAAGAATCGATACTCACTCATTGAAAATCTAAATACTTTGTCACTTTCATTTATTAACAAGTAAGCTCAGCCATTGCACTAAAACAAGTTTTGCTTCATCTACACTGTATATATCCTCGGAGGATACGCAGCAATGAAACACTGGAATATTTTTTCTTCACTGTAAATAAGCTTGTACACAATATTCTATTTCTTTTCCCACCTGTTAAACCAACCATTAGTTGCCACTATACTAAAAAAATCAGAGCTCCACTAAGCGAAGCATTTCAAAGCAACACTTCAAATGGTGACTCAACCTGAGCATCCTTATCTTGTATTGCTGTCTTATGGTTCATAGTCTCATTAGTGAGTGGTCATATTCAATGTCTGAACTATTATTTAAAGATCTTACACGAGGGGTTGTGAAGTTTTTGTGCAGTGCGCAGATTCATTTTGGGAAGCTAATCGTAACTACGCATAATTCTTAGAGTGACAACTCTTTATGCTTCTCGAATGCTTGTCAAAAAGATAAAGACGGTTTTAAAATGCACTTTTAGTCTTCTTGCCTGAAAGAGCACAAAGCTCAACTTTAAGGCTAAAACATTCAAACAGTTTGATAACAATCTTGATGGCATTCTTAACCCTGAGCAGTTAAATGCCTAAACACGAATGGATTCCAGTAACAGTGACCAGATCTTTAATGATAAAAGTTTATTTTGTTTTTATTTCAATTAATGTGTTTAGAGACCAACTGATATTGAAAACAATACCAGACTAGTAGCAACATCTGCACTCACAATAAATGGAACCTACTGTAGTAATCATAATTATAATTGTCATTCTATGGATGTGGTTGTAAATGAAAACTCTAAGTTAAGCCCAAGAATATTATGTGGCACATAACTGTGGACATCACTTCTTTTCATTGGCAGAAATAACTAATCCTATTTAGTATAACTACAATGATCTAGCCAATGAGACACTATCTAACAAGTTCGTTTTCACCAACTGATTTTCATCTCCAACTTAACCACTAACTGCGATGTAAAACTGTAATGGTCTATGAATACAACTGAAACAGGCAGCAGATTGCACGAAATATAATATACGTGTACATTACTGTTTTATATTAAGTAGCCAAACTTTGTATTGGCTACTGAAATAGAGTACAAAAAATCTATAATACTCTGAGATTTCTTTTCATTACATATGTAAGTCAAATACCCTCAAAAGTGACGTCTATGGAACAAACTGCAAGCCTACACAGCCCAAATTCATGAATCCCAACAGATTCCCTTTTTAACATATTGGAACAGTACAGAAAATTTTCCTCATGGAACTGTGAAAGAGGACAAACTTATACTATACAGTATTTGTAATTTTGTCTTCACAAAATATGTTGTAATGAACGGGTGAAGCAAATGGGTGCAGTGAAAATATAAAGCTTTATAACTAGTCAAAAGAAATGTTGACATATTCCCAAGAATTTTAAATAGATAATCTGTTTTACTCAGTAGCAAACAATGTTTAATTAGAAAATGACACGAATTAGGCACTTGCATAACCAATGTAACCTTGTAAGTCCTGTTTTGAAGCTCTGGGATATTTTCTGACTTCTGATATTGAAGATGTAGTGAGCATGAGCTACCTTCTCCTTTACTCATGCTAAGCTACTACTTTTCCTGTGCACTGCACCACATTTATTCATAAATCACTGGTTGTCTAAATTTTATAAGTAACTAATCGGGCCCTACTGATATTTTACAATGAAACTATTACTCTTTAGAATGCTTAACAGAATTGGGTTCAAATTCAATTTAGTGCATGGTACTTTGCCTTTTTGAAGGTACTGTATTCCTCCCATTTTACTTTTACTATCCCAACTTTTGCACAATTCCAAGTACAATACATCTTTATTTTCAACATACATATCCACTTGACGATATACTGCATTCACTTCGTATGTCAATGTATAAGCCCATACAAACTTCTAAATACTTTCCATTACTTTTTCCAACTGAATCCAGATCATGGGTTTCGGCTCATGCTTTTATAATGAATCTAGTATTCTTTTACATTTCATAGCAGCTAATTTTTCAAACAATATTTATATTCTTTTAATCACTTCCATTTCCTGTCTTGCATCTCTTACTTTCAAGTTTTCAGCATCTACTTTATCATATATATAGTTTTTAGTTGCACGAATTGACTCTCAACTCTACCTTTTCCAATTTTCTAGTGCCCATGAGCATGTTCAAAATTCTAAACCAGTCATTAACCATCTACATTTCAACTGTAGCAGAAAATATCCAACTTTCAATTCCCTCTACTTGTACTTTTTTCCATCTTTCTAGTTCAGATGCTTACTTTCAAAACTTTTTTGGTGTGAATGCGTCATTTCTAAACCAATTTTTGCACTCTTAGGTATCATATGCAGCCAATGAAATTCAACTTACATTTCATTCTAATTTTCCCCACCTTACATATGCAAATGTGCATATAATATACAGCCAATCAGCTACCATTTAACTCTCCTAGATCACAATATTCCAGTTAATTTTCAGTTCAAATCTGACGCTGCAAAACATATTGTTCTTGATTTTATCAATGTGACAAAGTGATTTGGAATTTTTAACTAGTATTAGTAATAACATATGTTGCCAATATTCTCCAATGACTTTTGAAAATATTCCACTTTTTTTTAAACAAAATAGTCCCGATTTAGCAAGCTCTGAAGACTGTGTCAAACCTCAAGATCAACACCTTACGAGGATAAAGTTTGTACTTCTAAAGTTGCATAATATTTTACGGGGTGTGAGAGGTAGAGGTGCCTCAATTTCGTAAGAGGGAATTAGAATCTTTTTGTTAAGTTAGTTCAGGAAAAATGCTTCACGAAGTTTGTTTACATTACTTTGGGTTAGTTTAGGCTACACAGGGTATTGATAATGGGCATTACTGTTTTCATCAGTTTAATTTTTTTAGATTTCTCCATCAATTTTGCTTTTCTTTTACTCAGAAACTGCGACTATTTATTGAAGTTTCCTCTACATCACGGGTTCTCAAACCTGGCTTTGCAGGAAGTTTTCCAGGGGTAATTAGATGGCTCACGAAAAAGAATTTTCAACAGAAATTAATTTCAAATTGACGGTGATGTCGACGCTACTGCTTAATAGTCTTTATAATTTAAATCATTTTTTATATCCACTACAGTAACAATGTATAGACTTAGTCTTACAATATTACAATTCCATATTTGGTGTCAGACTAATGAGGGTATGGGAAGATGGTTTTATAGTTCCAGGTGGTGCTTAAAGGGAAAAAGCTTGAGAACCACAGCCCTACATGATGATAGTTGACATTATGTTTTTTTACTGCATTCTCAATGCTTTGCACTTTCATTTCATTAAGAAGTTACAGATTTTATTGATATTTTCTCTCCTAAAACTCCGAATTCCAATGCTCCCCAGTATTACTGATGGAGAAGAAGAGTAAACATCACACTATCTAGCACTTTCAAAAGGAAATGAGGGTAAATTATTATTTTGACATCCAATGCGATTTGGTAATTATGATTTTCCAGTGCTTTTCGGAATTTCAACGATATGCTATCCATTTCCTTAGGAAACTACGAGTTTTTCAACATCAAGACTTCCCTCCAGCATCAATATTGGGGGAGAATATGGAATAAAGAGGGTCTGAGAGAGGAAAAATAAAAAATTTAAAAAGTTTTAAAGAAAAACGAAGATGCAAAAGGTTGAAAAGATATCAAAATCCAGACCAAATAAATAATGGCAACGCAATTATGTCACTTATCAACTTGCAACAGATGAATTCAAATTAAAAATAGAATACAGAATATAGAATACTAATAATAATAAACTTTATTTCCATTTTACAATGGGTATTCGTCAGCCAGGACAAGCCCCAACCCCCCACTGTGATGTCCACCCACAGCAGTTCCTGCCAGTAAACAGCTTAAACTCTCGGTCTTGGACGGGGACCGATCTTTCGACCTCGTGAATGCGAAGCCAGCGCGTTACCACTGTACTAGCCAGCAGGCTAGTACAAGCATCATAACTTTCTACTACAACAAGGGTGAACTTAACCTAATGTTATCATAAAAACCGAGATTTTTTGCTACGCCACACATTCTTCCAAGTAACGAAGTCACACCTAATATTACTCTTGAAAACATTGAAAAACCAAGTCAAATTTCACCTTAATGGGTTGTAACAGTTAACATTTATAAAACCCTAAGAAAAAGGTATGTACTCTTAAGAATGAAAGGACCTTGTATACCCTTCAGTTAACCTAGTTAAGGGGGCTCTGTGCGGTGGGCCACAATTAGGATATATAAAAATTTTTTATTATACTGTCCTGAAAGCTAATTAGTTCAGATTTGATAACTGAGATTATGGTTTTTTGGTTTCAGATATTTTTTACATGGTCTATAATTACAGTTCACTCCGATATTGGTAGTTTAATAAGACTTCCAAAACCTACGAGTACATATTTATTATTGCAGTTTTTTAAGTTTTAATTTTTTTATAATTTCAGTTTCCTTCAAAGCCTGCTAATTTTATTCATTTTCCCTTACCCACAACCTCGATTTTCCATCTTCTCCCCCCCCCCATGATGGTCATGGGAAGTCAATAAATTCAATAACTGGGGGCATCAGAAAGAAATGAAAACATAAAAACACTAATAATACTAAAAGTCATTATCAATTAGTACATAAAATTTATGATTAAGATTAGTTTTATGCATCCCTTTTATAGCCTATATGAAAAATCAGTGATACCACCACTTTCTGAAATATCCGGTGCTGCTCTATTTAATACCAAAATTTGACTTGGGTTGGTTACACAATAATATGTGAATTCCGAGAAAAGCAATGATCGGAGTAAATAAAAACTCATCAAGTCCTGCCAGGATAAAATAGAATAATCCACATATTTAAGGAATGCATAAAACAAACCTACAACAAAATGAATATGAAGACTGTTGAAAACAAAACCAAAAGGTCAATTATCACCGCATTTGATGCGAAAATAATCCATAACCTTCAAATAACGTTATTTATAACAAACTAAAAATGAAAAAGATTAATCTCCAAACATGTAGATAACTGCTAAGCTACATTGTAACTGGTTTTACGTCAATTACTCCCTTTTATACTATGGGCTATGGCGGTCCCTTCTTGCGATAAATTCCTAAGACCGTGGCGGGCCGCGAACCCTCAACCTGATGAATCAAAGTCGAGAGCGTTACCACTCGGCCACGGTAACAGCCAAGCTAGATTACCTCCTACAAAAATCACGCGGACAGCATCATTCCCAGGACCACTATTTAGGCACGTTTGAAATAGCCATAACCCACCTCCAAAATAATAATTGGTGATAAAAGATGGAGAAACTTACGTCAAAACTATCACCCGCGCCTTCAGAAACCTCCCCGTCCTCCTTTTCATCCATCGTGAGGAAAGAGCAAAAGAAAAAAAACAAAACGTCGGCAGAGTTCTCTTCTTCTCCCTCCAAGACCGCTAAAACGTAAACAGAAGAATACGCGAAGAACGACATGCGCAATTACATAAGGAAAGTAAAATATTAACGGATTTCTCGTTATCTCTGTTTTAATACTTATAAATATATCTCAGAATTCGTCCAAATTTATACATTAATATATAAACTGCATTAAATTCATAAAAATTGTTTGTACATGGAATTGGGAGAAGTCTAGTCGATGTAAAATTAAATGAGCGACACTAAAAAGAACATCATATCTAGAGTCAAATATTATCGAATTTTAGCGATAATTCATTTAAAAATCATGTAAACATGTAGATGCTTGTAAAATATGACGAACTGAAACATTACGATGCAATAAGGAAAAAAGGCTTTGTTAATGCGCAGCAGAAAACTTCTCATTCTTCTTCTATTAACTAGTCGTGAGAAATTTGGAGTTATGCTTTGGAATCGTATCTCGGTTTTTTACTAGTCTGTATGGATCTCATTTGCAACCAAATGTATAATTAAGTTACAGTATATGCCAAATTATATATGTATAATTATTCATGTATACAAAGAACGTAAATGTATTTTTGTTCTTTTTTTTTTTTTTTGTAAATACTAATATTAGTCTTTAGCATATAAGTATTAACTTGTCTCTTAACTGCAATTATGCAGTGCATAAAATGAAACTATCTTGTTCTTATTATTATCAGCTTTACATTTTCTTTAATTTTTTTGTAATCTAATGTCACTGTATGTACTCTCATACTCCGAAAGGGGTCGTTAGAGCTTAAAATAAACCTTTGAAAGCTTTGATACCTTTGAAACCTTGGTGGGATGATTGTAGTTTTAATTCGAAATTTCTATCAAAGAAAAGAACCCAATTAGTATTCTATTGTTAATCTCCACAAATTATGACATATATTTTTTTTTCTTTTTGTGTAAGGTGCGAAGCAGGAGTTAATATTTGAAAACTAAAATTCTTTAAAACACAAATAACATATAAGCCCTAAATGGCTAACTATCATCTTTCCAACCATTAATTGAGTATAAATGTTTTCTAGTTTACTTGCTATACAAAAGTGTCTCACAAAATATGATATTAACGCATTCTTCACGAGCTCGCTGAGACACGTAGTTAAATACGGTAACAGCTCTGAAATCTTGCAATTTCTAATATCATCCAAGGTTTTAATTAAATGAATAAAACAATATATATATATATATATATATATATATATATATATATATATATATATATATATATATATATATATATATATATATATATATATATATATATTCCAGTCTTACGTCACGGACTCCCTTTTCTACCTAGGGCTTGGACGGTTGCCTTCTTGCAAGGGACTTGTTTAGGCAGATGTAATCGTTACCCTGAGTGCATGCCCTTGCTAACCTCAGTCCGTGACGGGGCGCAAACCCTCGACCTGAAGCCTCAAAGTCGCGGATGCTACCGCTAGAGCCACGGTGACTACACACACACACAAACAGTTGACTATAAAGAGACAGTAATCGAAAAAATGAAAGACGTTGTGATGGAAAGGGCAAACCCACTCATCAGACAGGCACTTGATAAGGAGAAGACAGTGGTAATCTCAGGCATAAGCGAGTCCCAGGAGCCAACATGGCAGGGGAAACTTGAAGAAAATAAAGCTAGGGTTGTAGACCTGATAAGAAAGCTTGGAGTAGTATGTGGTCCTGAGGATATTGTAAACATACACCAACTAGGTAAAATTCGAGGGAAGGAAAGCCGAGACCAACAAAAGTAACCTTTGAGAGAGGGGAAACATGTAGGGAAATATTATTGAGAAAAAAAAATCTAAAAGACCTTCAAGAATTCAAAGAAGTGTTCATTAGACAATACAGAACAGAGGAAGAGATGGGAAAGATCAAAACTTGTTGCAAGAGGCAAGAAGGTTAAATGATGAAAGAAATGAAGAAGAGAAGAAAAATTTTCATTACAGAGTTCTTCCAGACAAAGGGGAGATAAAGAAGATAATGACAGAAGATCAGGGGATGGGGCCTCATTAAGATTGTTATACACAAATGCTGATGGATTAGCTGGTAAGGCAGTAGAATTAAAAGATAGGATTCACAACAGTAAGGCAGATATAGTAGCAATTACAGAGACTAAGTTGAGTGAGGACATAAACAGTGTCACAGTTTTTCCTAAGGGTTTCAGAATACTAAGGGTTGAAAGATCTGAGAGGACTGGTGGAGGGATAGCACTGCTCATAAGTGAAAGGATTCAAGTTGAAGAAATAAACTTGGCTATAGAAAGTGAGTTCAAGGAATTTCTTGTTGCTCACATAAATACTGGGTCAGAGAGTATTATAATAACTGTTGGATACAACCCACCAAGGAACCAAAATAGGCTTGAAGTTTATGAGGAAAGTCATATAGGTACTATTGAAGTCATAAACTCAGTTCTTAACATGGCACGGGAAAAAAATGTAGGATTTTGATTATGGGAGACTTTAATCATAAAGAGATAGATTGGATAAATCTTGACCCACACAGTAGTGAGGACTCATTCGGGGCAAGATTCCTAGATTGCGTACAAGGGAATTTCCTACACCAACATGTAATGGAACCAACAAGGGCCTGGGGTGGGGATGAGCCATCACTACTTGATCTAGTGTTCACAGATAATGTGTTGGGTATTGAAAATATTGAGTATGAACCACCAATTGGAAAGAGTGACCACTGTGTGTTGTTGATGGAGTATATCATTGAAGATATTCTTCCTGAGAGTAGAGGCACTGAGGACATGAGAAGGAACTATCCGAAAGGAGATTACATCAAAATGAATGAGCTTTTTGCAGTTATTGACTGGAGAACCTTATTTTACAACAAATCTGTACAAGAAATGTATGACATCTTTTGTGAGAAATATGGGAAGATAGTAGATTGCTGCATACCTGTCACCAAAGTAGGTGTAATTCATGCCAGAGAGAAATGGTTCGATAATGGGTGTAAAAAAGCTAAGGAGTGGAGAGACAAATGCTGGAAAAGGTATAGGAGGAGAAAAAACATAAATGCCTGGCAAACCTACAAAAGAGCAAGAAATGACTACCTAAGTAAAAGGAGAGAGGCAGAGAGAGACTATGAGAGGGACATCACCAGGAAGGCTAAAGAAAATCCCAAGCTTTTCCACAACTTTATCAGAGGAAAACTGAAGGTAAAAGAACAGGTTTTAAGGCTAAAGAGAACAGATGGAAGCATCACTGAGACGGATGAACAGATCTGCAAAGAATTGAACAAGGAGTTTCAGTCAGCATTTACAGTAGAAAATACCCCACCCCCTCAGATTGCAGTGTCAAGGGCCGGTATTAGAGAACATCAACCTTACAGCCACAGAGGTATGCAAAGCGCTGATGGATTTAGATGTTCATAAAGCTACAGGTCCTGATGACATATCCCCTCATGTGCTTAAAAAATGCGCAAACACAATATCAGTGGCACTAAGTATCAGATTTAAGGAGTCACTGGAGTCGGGGGAGATTCCAAGATGCTGGAAACAAGCAAATGTGATACCTATCTTCAAAAAGGGAAGGAGGGATACGGCTCTGAAGTATAGACCAGTTTCCTTGACCAGCATAGTTTGCAAAGTTATGGAGAAACTACTAAGGAAACATATCTCTCTTCACTTGGAATCCTTCAACTTTTTGTCAGTGAGGCAACATGGCTTCAGAGAAGGTAGATCAACAGTAACAAACTTATTAGAATTTTATGATGAGGTAAGCCAAATCTTACAGGAAAGAGAGGGCTGGGCAGATTGCATATTCCTAGACTTCCAGAAAGCGTTTGACACTGTTCCACATGGGAGACTTATTAGGAAGCTGCAAGCAATGGCTAGAATAGGTGGAAATGTTTTGGAATGGATAAAAACTTACTTAGAAGGAAGGGAACAGAGGGTTAGAGTAAGACACTCAGTGTCTGAATGGAGAAGAGTTAGTAGTGGAGTTCCACAGGGTTCAGTTTTAGGGCCACTTTTGTTCCGTGTATATGTAAATGACCTACCAGAATCTGTAAATTCATTCATGAATATGTTTGCAGATGATGCAAAGATTGTGAAGAAAGTAAAATACGAGAACAATGGTAGAGAACTTCAGGAGGATCTAAATAATCTGCATGAGTGGTCAGAAAAGTGGCTAATGAAATTCAATACTTCAAAATGTAAGGTAATGAGAATGGGTACAAGTGCAAGAAGGCCCAAGCTTGACTACTCGGTGGCTGGAGTACAACTTCAAGAGACAGAAAATGAGAGAGATCTAGGAGTAAACATACTGGCAGATTTGTTTCCAGATATACATATAAATGGCATAGTAAGAGCAGCATATGCATTCTTATCAAATGTAAGGGTAGCCTTCAGGCATATGGACAAGGAAATGTTCAGAAATATTTATGTAACCTATGTGAGGCCAAAACTCGAATATGCAGCCCCCTTTTGGAATCCGCACTTGAAAAAGCACATAGCTAAGCTTGAAAAAGTTCAAAGACATGCCACGAAACTGGTGCCAGAAATACGCAATCTCAGTTATGATGAGAGGCTGAGGGAATTAGACTTACCATCACTCGAAGCCAGAAGAGTGAGGGGGGATATGGTGACAGTCTTTAAATTCCTTCATGGTTATGATAGAGTGGATAGGGATGGATATTTCGATATGGCTGGCTCTAGAACTAGAGGTCATAGTTTGAAGCTTCGTAAGAAAACTTCTTGAAAAAGTTCAAAGACATGCCACAAAACTGGTGCCAGAAATATGCAATCTCAGTTATGATGAGAGGCTGAGGGAATTAGACTTACCATCACTCCAAGCTAGAAGAGTGAGGGGGGATATGGTGACAGTCTTTAAATTCCTTCATGGTTATGATAGAGTGGATAGGGATCGATATTTTGATATGGCTGGCTCTAGAACTAGAGGTCATAGTTTGAAGCTTCGTAAGAAAACTTCTTTGCAGGATGTAAGGAAATACCTTTTCAGTGTAAGAGTAGTTGATAATTGGAATTGGCTAAGCGAGGAGGTAGTTAATGCTATCTCAATCCATAGTTTTAAGGACAGGTATGATAAGTATCACTAAGTATAAAATGGAACCGATCAGGAGACGGGAAGATACGAGCTTTGGGCTCTTTCCCGTAAACACAATTAGGTAATCACAATTAGGTAATCACACACACACACACACACACACACACACACGCACACACACAGATCTGAGAGGACTGGTGGAGGGATAGCACTGCTCATAAGTGAAAGGATTCAAGTTGAAGAAATAAACTTGGCTATAGAAAGTGAGTTCAAGGAATTTCTTGTTGCTCGCATAAATACTGGGTCTGAGAGCATTATAATAACTGTTGTATACAACCCACCAAGGAACCAAAATAGGCTTGAAGTTTATGAGGAAAGTCATATAGGTACTATTGATGTCATAAACTCAGTTCTTAACATGGCACGGGAAAAAAAATGTAGGATTTTGATTATGGGAGACTTTAATCATAAAGAGATAGATTGGATAAATCTTGACCCACACAGTAGTGAGGACTCATTCGGGGCAAGATTCCTAGATTGCGTACAAGGGAATTTCCTACACCAACATGTAATGGAACCAACAAGGGCCAGGGGTGGGGATGAGCCATCAATACTTGATCTAGTGTTCACAGATAATGTGTTGGGTATTGAAAAAATTTAGTATGAACCACCAATTGGAAAGAGTGACCACTGTGTGTTGTTGATGGAGTATATCATTGAAGATATTCTTCCTGAGAGTAGAGGCACTGAGGACATGAGGAGGAACTATCCGAAAGGAGATTACATCAAAATGAATGAGCTTTTTGCAGTTATTGACTGGAGAACCTTATTTTACAACAAATCTGTACAAGAAATGTATGACATCTTTTGTGAGAAATATGGGAATATAGTAGATTGCTGTATACCTGTCACCAAAGTAGGTGTAATTCATGCCAGAGAGAAATGGTTCGATAATGGGTGTAAAAGAGCTAAGGAGTGGAGAGACAAATGCTGGAAAAGGTATAGGAGGAGAAAAAACATAAATGCCTGGCAAACCTACAAAAGAGCAAGAAATGACTACCTAAGTAAAAGGAGAGAGGCAGAGAGAGACTATGAGAGGGACATCACCAGGAAGGCTAAAGAAAATCCCAAGCTTTTCCACAGCTTTATCAGAGGAAAACTGAAGGTAAAAGAACAGGTTTTAAGGCTAAAGAGAGCAGATGGAAGCATCACTGAGACGGATGAAGAGATCTGCAAAGAATTGAACAAGGAGTTTCAGTCAGTATTTACAGTAGAAAATACCCCACCCCCTCAGATTGCAGTGATAGAAGCTCAAGGGCCGGTATTAGAGAACATCAACCTTACAGCCACAGAGGTATGCAAAGCGCTGATGGATTAAGATGTTCATAAAGCTACAGGTCCTGATGACATATCCCCTCATGTGCTAAAAAAATGCGCAAACACAATATCAGTGGTACTAAGTATCAGATTTAAGGAGTCACTGGAGTCGGGGGGAGATTCCAAGATACTGGAAACAAGCAAATGTGATACCTATCTTCAAAAAGGGAAGGAGGGATACGGCTCTGAACTATAGACCAGTTTCCTTGACCAGCATTGTTTGCAAAGTTATGGAGAAACTACTAAGGAAACATATCTCTCTTCACTTGGAATCCTTCAACTTTTTGTCAGTGAGGCAACATGGCTTCAGAGAAGGTAGATCAACAGTAACAAACTTATTAGAATTTTATGATGAGGTAAGCCAAATCTTACAGGAAAGAGAGGGCTGGGCAGATTGCATATTCCTAGACTTCCAGAAAGTGTTTGACACTGTTCCACATGGGAGACTTATTAGGAAGCTGCAAGCAATGGCTAGAATAGGTGGAAATGTTTTGGAATGGATAAAAAATTACTTAGAAGGAAGGGAACAGAGGGTTAGAGTAAGACACTCAGTGTCTGAATGGAGAAGAGTTAGTAGTGGAGTTCCACAGGGTTCAGTTTTAGGGCCACTTTTGTTCCTTGTATATGTAAATGACCTACCAGAATCTGTTAATTCATTCATGAATATGTTTGCAGATGATGCAAAGATTGTGAAGAAAGTAAAAAACGAGAACAATGGTAGAGAACTTCAGGAGGATCTAAATAATCTGCATGAGTGGTCAGAAAAGTGGCTAATGAAATTCAATACTTCAAAATGTAAGGTAATGAGAATGGGTACAAGTGCAAGAAGGCCCAAGCTTGACTACTCGGTGGCTGGAGTACAACTTCAAGAGACAGAAAATGAGAGAGATCTAGGAGTAAACATACTGGCAGATTTGTCTCCAGAAATACATATAAATGGCATAGTAAGAGCAGCATATACATTCTTATCAAATGTAAGGGTAGCCTTCAGGCACATGGACAAGGAAATGTTCAGAAATATTTATGTAACCTATGTGAGGCCCAAACTCGAATATGCAGCCCCCTTTTGGAATCCGCACTTGAAAAAGCACATAGCTAAGCTTGAAAAAGTTCAAAGACATGCCACGAAACTGGTGCCAGAAATACGCAATCTCAGTTATGATGAGAGGCTGAGGGAATTAGACTTACCATCACTCGAAGCTAGAAGAGTGAGGGGGGATATGGTGACAGTCTTTAAATTCCTTCATGGTTATGATTGAGTGGATAGGGATGGATATTTTGATATGGTTGGCTCTAGAACTAGAGGTCATAGTTTGAAGCTTCGTAAGAAAACTTCTTTGCAGGATGTAAGGAAATACTTTTTCAGTGTAAGAGTAGTTGATAATTGGAATTGGCTAAGCGAGGAGGTAGTTAATGCTATCTCAATCCATAGTTTTAAGGACAGGTATGATAAGTATCACTAAGTATAAAATGGAACCGATGAGGAGACGGGAAGATACGAGCTTTGGGCTCTTTCCCGTAAACACAATTAGGTAATCACAATTAGGTAATCACACACACACACACACACACACCTGTTTAAGGACAGGTATGATAAGTATCACTAAGTATAAAATGGAACCGATGAGGAGACGGGAAGATACGAGCTTTGGGCTCTTTCCCGTAAGCAAAATTAGGTAATCACAATTAGGTAATCACACACACACACACACACACACACATATATATTTATATATATATATATATATATATATATATATATATATATATATATATATATATATATATATATATATATATATAACCCATTTTTCCCTTTATAAGGTAAAATACTCTGACTCTTTGGGAAGAGAAAATACAGACCCCTCGCTTTGCCCCAGTTAGTCGACTTTTATGACACACAGGGGAACACAGAGGAAGTATTCTAGCTCCCCTCCCTCAGAGAATATATATATATATATATATATATATATATATATATATATATATATATATATATATATATATATATATATATATCGGCTGAAAATATTTTACAGATGAATAAACCCCATTAGTTTTTTAAAATGCTTAACCTCGTCGAGATCTTTAATCTCAAAAAGCACAACAAAATAATATCAGATGCTAGAGTAAATATAACTGCATGCTAAAAAAAAAAATCTTACCTTAGTTTAAAAACTGGTAGTTATATGTCATTAAGATAATCTAGCTCTGGAACTGCTCTTGGACAAGGCAGGATTCGCCTTAACTAAATGCATATTTCGTAAGTGAGGACTCTATAAAATCAAGCGTCCAAAAGTGCTTGCTCAGCAGTTTCCAGTATTACCAATCCCAAATTATCCTCTAAAAAGAACGACAATGCAAAAGAAAAAAATTAGAGATTTTCAACAGGACTAACTATATAAATTCCATGTCGAATACCTCTTGACTTTGATAATATGGACGAAGTACATAACACTGATTCATGTTTTAAGTCACGGACTCCCTTTTCTATCTAGGGCTAGGACGGTTGCCTTCTTGCGAAGGACTTGTTTTAGTAAATGTAATCGTAACCCTGGGTGCATGCCCTTGTTAACCTCAGACCGTGACGGGGCGCGAACCCTCGACCTGACGCCTCAGAGTCGCGGGCGCTATCGCTTGAGCCACGGATGAAATTTGAAACCGAAATAAAGAAAGATTTGGATGAAATGAGACATGTTAACAAATTATAATCACACTTGGTGGCGTACATTACCACATGCTTTTTAAAAAATACTCAGCAATAATCTTATCATTATGAGATTTGGGCCCGATTTCTTAAACAGTGTAAACCTAATATACCATATTATTAGTTAGCTAGACATACACAAATGGATTTCATAAACGCATCTGATTCGGTTCTGTGTATGGCAAGGATCCCGTACGGGATCCTTGCCATACACAGAACAGCGTCAGATGCGTTTATGAAATCCATTTGTGTGTCTAGCTAACTAACAATATGGTATCCTAGGGTTACACTGTTTAAGAAATCGGGCCTAGGATCCCGCAAGGGATCCTAGCCATACACAGAACCACGTCAGATGCGTTTATGAAATCCATTCGTGTGTCTAGCTAACTAACAATATGGTATCCTAGGTTTACACTGTTTAAGGAATCCGACCTAGGATCCCGCAAGGGATCCTAGCCATACACAGAACCACGTCAGATGCGTTTATGAAATCCATTTGTGTGTCTAGCTAACTAACTATATGGTATCCTAGGTTTACACTGTTTAAGAATTCGTGCCCAGGATATAAACGCTCAGGCTGCTGAGCACGGCTTTGACTTTTAAAAAGTGCCAACCTTAAGTAATGTTGCATGGCTGAAGATATAGAGGTCACAGTTTGAGGCTTCTTTAGGAACTTCTGTGGAGGATGTAAGAAGATGCTCTCTGTAATTAAGAATAATTGAGTACTGGTATACGCTAAGCGAAGAAAATGCAAACGCTATAATTATTCATATTTTTAAGGAAAGATTTGAATATTACTGTCAGTACATAAAAAAGGACTAGAATACGGGGAGTTTCAAGCATAAATTATTTCCCTTGAGCACAACACTAAATATGCCTCCATACTTTCTGTAAAAGGCATAATACTGCAGTCACTTTGTATTAAGTAATTAGGTCAATAACGCTAGGAGTACAGGGCACCCTTTACTCTGGGTAATGGTTACACTTGTCAACCTGAAGTCCTTGTAAAACCGATCAAGCATGCACGTGCAATTGGCTGAATTTTAATTTGATAGAGGAAAATAAGATTTGTATTTCCTTTGCCTGCATCTACTGAAGCTGTATTTGGGCTCCCATCTGTTAGTTATGAGAAGAGGCTGAGGAAATTAGACTTACCATCACTCGAAGCTATACGAATGAGGGGGGATAGGGTGATGGTTTTTAAATTCCTTCTTGGTTATGACAGAGTGGACAGGGATCGATATTTTGATATGGAGGGCACTTGATCTAGAGGTCATAGTTTGAAGCTTCGTAAGAAAACTTCGTGCAGGATGAAAGGAAGTACTTTTTTAGTGTAAGAATATATATATATATATATATATATATATATATATATATATATATATATATATATATATATATATATATATATATATATTTATATATATATATATATATATATATATATATATATATATATATATATATATATATATATATATATATATATATATATATATATATAAGATAAATAAACTAAACTAAATAATCGAGACCAAATAGATAAGAGGATAAATAAGAGAGAAATTTACTTTAAGAAGGCCGAGACTCATTTCCAGTCACCGTGTTTACCGAGGGCGTCCGTCCCGCCGCGCTCCAGGTGGTAGTCATGAAGATCAGGTATCCATGACAACAACTTAAATGAAAATAAAACCATAAGTGACATTCCAGTTTGAGTAGAAGAACGAAACAGGAAAAGTTCTCAGACCTTCCTGAATAACCATCCGTGACGGAAGGTTCCAACCTCATACCATCCTTACAATAGGAGAAGACTAACAATAATATACCTTTGATGTAGTATTCTCTCTCTCTCTCTCTCTCTCTCTCTCTCTCTCTCTCTCTCTCTCTCTCTCTCTCTCTCTCTCTCTCTCTCTCTCTCTCTCTCAGCAGCCATTCTCTAACCTTTCTTAAAGCTTACCCTTGTTCAAGGTTAGAGCTGGTATATTCTCTGGTCAATTATTCTTTCAACAATTGGTGTGAAAAAACCTTTAAACTTTTGTGATTTGACAAACACTGGCATGGCTGGTGGCCTCTAAAGATTATAATTAACGAAATCCGGACAGATGTCACGCTAAAGATATACGGCAGAAAAAGACAGATGTTTGCGAATTACACATGCTCTTGTATTTTATTCCAGTCGGGAATACGCACGTGTGTGCGTGTTTTACGTCACGGACTCCCTTTTCAACCAAGAGCTAGAACGGTCGCCTTCTTGCGAAGGACTTGTTTTGGCAGATGTAATCGTTACCCTGAGTGCATGCCCTTGCTAATCTCAGACTGTGGAGGGGCGCGAACCCTCGACCTGACTCCTCAAAGTCGCGGAAGCTACCGCTTGAGCCAGGGTGGCTACTAGTCGGGAATACGCATGTAAGGTTTATTTAATATAAAAAATATATTTTGTTTTACCTTCTGAGGCTTCATTTCAACCCTTTTTGCAATTATAAAGGGTCGCTGTATTTCATTAGCCTGTTGGACACTATTTAGATTTGGCTCAGAGTATTTAGGTTTGGCTCAGAGTCTTAAGGCCGTAATCTCCGTGGCAAAATGGTAGCGTCCGCGACTCTGAGACGGCAGGTCGAGGGTTCGCGCCCCGTCACGGACTGAGGTTAGTAAGGGCATACACCCAAGGGTAACGAATACATCTGCCAAAACAAATCCTTCGTAAGAAGGCAACCGTCCTAGCCCTTAGTAGAAAAGGGAGTTCGTGACGTAAAACCGAATCCATCCATCTCAGAGTCTTCAGGCCAGATGCCCCTCTTGACGCCAACTCTCTCCACTGATCCCGCCTTGGAACCGGAACAGAGTTAAATTGCTTTGCTCCCCAAGTGTCTGGAGTATAAAACTTCGCTTTTACCCCCCCCCCAAAAAAAAAGGAAAAATATTATTACGAAATCAATGGTATCTCAGAACTGTCCCTCGAAAGTACTCCGAACTCGTCTCCTAAAGAAAGTTCATAAAGAATCTCTTTGCTAGAATCTCTTGGAGATGCAATAGCGATGGTAGTCGTCTTGCTTATAAATTCAGTCCTATTAATGAATAAACCTTTATTTCAATACAATGGGTATTCGTCAGCCGGGGCAAGCCCCAATCCCCCACTGTGGTGACCAACCACAGCAGTAACCTGCTAGTAAACAGCTTAAACTCTCGGTCTTGGACGGAAACCGATATTTCAACCTCGTGAATGCGAAGCCAGAACACTCTCTGAGTTCATTAATAAACAGATTCAGTGTCTCTCCTGTATTAAGCTGCAGACAAGTAACCAAACACTGTGAATGAGCCATTAGATCAGGGGTGTGCAACCTGCGGCCCAAGGGTCGCATGCGGCCCTCAGAGGCTTTCATTGCGGCCCTTTCTCCTAAAAATAAATAAGCTATAGTGCGGCCCTCAGAGAGAGAGAGAGAGAGAGAGAGAGAGAGAGAGAGAGAGAGAGAGAGAGAGAGAGAGAGAGAGAGAGCGCCTCGAACTGAATATTCCAACAACACTCTCTCTCTCTCTCTCTCTCTCTCT
>JAXCGZ010015500.1:62500-65000 GCA_037179515.1 Halocaridina rubra | reverse complement strand
ATGCATTCTATCTGAATGCCACTATGTTCATATTAAAGATTCCCCAACCTCACTCGTGGCTTCATTTTCGCATTTAATTCAATTCCCAATATCATTCGGGCTATACAATAACCAATTAAGCACATTACATATGTGAAAACATGAATTATTTTTTACCCTGAACGGTACTCGAACATAGGAATTATAATTATTAAGTCAAGGCGCTACCAACTCCACAGCACAGAAGGTTGGTTAAAAGGAATAAAACGATTTGGGTTATATCTGTTATACTTAGGAATGAACGCATTCTATCTGAATGCCACTATGTTCATATTAAAGATTCCCCAACTTCAACTGTGGCTTCATTTTCGCATTTATTTCAATTCCCAATCTCATTCGGGTTATACAATAACCAATTAAGCACATTGCATATGTGAAAACATGAATAATTTTTTTCCGGACCGGGACTAGAACCTAGGACTTATAATTACTAAGTTAAGGTGCTACCAACTATACGCCACAGAAGAAGGTTAAAAGGAATCCAACCTTATAGCTTATATCTGCTATACTTAGGAATGAACGCATTATATCTGAATGCCACTATGCTCATATTACAGACTCCCCAACTTCACCCGTGGCTTCATTTTCGCATTTAATTCAATTCCCAATCTCATTCGGGCTATACAATAACCAATTAAATACATTACATATGTGAAAACATGAATCATTTTTTACCCTGACCGGGACTTGAACCTAGGAATTATAATTACTAAGTCAAGGTGCTACCAACTCCACACCAGAGAAGGTTAAAAGAAATCCAACCATATAACTTACATCGGCTATACTTAGGAATGAACGCATTCTATCTGAATGCGACTATGTTTATATTACAGATTCCCCAACGTCACTCGTGTCTTCATTTTTTGCATTTATTCAATTCTCAATCTCATTCAGGCTATGCAATAACCAAGGTATATATAATGTGCTTAATTGGTTATTGTATAGCCCTAATGAGATTGGGAATTGAATTAAATGCAAAAATGAAGCCATGAGTGAGGTTGGGGAATCAGTAATATGAACATAGTGGCATTCAGATGGAATGCGTTCACTCCTAAGTATGGCATTTATAAGTTATAAGGTTGGATTCCCCTTAACCTTCTGTGGTGTGTAGTTGGTAGCTCCTTGACTTAGTAATTATAAGTCCTAGGTTCGAGTACTGGTCGGGGTAAAATACGATTCATGTTTTCACATATGTAATGTGCTTAATATGTTATTCTATAGCCCGACTGAGATTGGGAATTGAATTAAATGCGAAAATGAAGTCACGAGTGAGGTTGGGGAATCTGTAATATGAACATAATGGCATTCAGATAGAATGCGTTCATTCCTAAGTATAGCAGATATAAGCTATAAGGTTAGATTCCTTTAATTTTCTGTGGTGTGTAGTTGGTAGCGCCTTGACTTAGTAATTTTAGGTCCTAGGTTCGAGTCCCGGTTGGAGTAAAAATGATTCATGTTTTCACCTATGTAATGTGCTTAATCGGTTATTGTATAACCCAAATGGGATTGGGAATTGAATTAAATGCAAAAATGAAGCTACGAGTGAGGTTGGGGAATCTTTAATATCAACATAGTGGCATTCAGATAGAATGCGCTCATTCCTAAGTATAGCAGATATAAACTGTAAGGTTGGATTCCTTTTAGCCTTCTGTTGTGTGCAGTTGGTAGTGCCTTGACTTAATAATTATAAGTCCTAGTTTCGAGTCCCGGTCGGGGTAAAAAATGATTCATGTTTTCACATATGTAATGTGCTTAATTGGTTATTGTATAGCCCGAATGAGATTGGGAATTTAATTAAATGCGAAAATGAAGCCAGGAATGAGGTTGGGGAATCTGTAATATGAACATAGTCACATTCAGATAGAATGCATTCATTCCTAAGTATAGCTGATATAAGCTATAAGGTTGGATTCCTTTTAACCTTCTCTGGTGTGTAGTTGGTAGCGCCTTGACTTAGTAATTATAAGTCCTATGTTCGAGTCCCGGTCGGGGTAAAAAATGATTCATGTTTTCACATATGTAATGTGCTTAATTGGTTAATATATATATATATATATATATATATATATATATATATATATATATATATATATATATATATATATATATATATATATATATATATATATATATATATATATATATATATATATATATATATATATATATATATATATATATATATATATATATGTGTGGCTTCGTTTTTGCATTTAATTAAAATTTCAATCTCCTCTGGGACCAATAATAGTAAAAAAAGGACATTTCCATATGTGAAAACGAATAACATTTAACCTACCGGGAAATGAGCCTAGAACACATAATTACTGTGCCAAAGCGCTACCAACTACTCCACAGAAGGTCTTAAAAGGGAAACAAACCTTACAACTATATCTCCTATACTAGGAAGGAATGCATTCTTTCTGAATGTCACTCTGTTCATATTACAGTTTCACTCAAT
>JAXCGZ010015500.1:42500-60000 GCA_037179515.1 Halocaridina rubra | reverse complement strand
AGTACTGAGTGCATATTTGCATCATCAGTAAACCATGCACCTAAGTACAGATACTTTTTACAATAATCTATTTTTATGTTGTTTATCACTATTGATGCTTTATCTCTGTCTTTTCCATTAACAACAAAATACTTTGTCTTCTTTTCATTAATCACCATACCATAAGCATTACAATAATCTAATAGAGCCTCAAGTTTTGATATGCACTTTTCACGAGATGTACTTACAATCACCGTGTCATCCATCATTAAAAGAGTATGTAAAGTTCCCAAAAAAACATCAATTCTCACTTTTTCTTTAATCATTCTCACCATTTTATCCATATAAATGACAAACAAAATGCAGCTCGTAGGAGCTCCTTGGCGTATACCTATAGATGTTGTTATTATAGCAGATTTTAACACACATTTTGTACATGAATAAATATTTTGGATAGCTGACAACATAACCCTTCCACATCCCACCGACTTGAGACACTCTATTAAATCATATTTTGGTACCCTGTCGTACGCCTTACTAAAATCCACAAAAACGATATACAATTTTTGCTTCTTGCAAGCAGCATAATCCATCAGTAACCTTAAAGCCAAAATCTGCTCTATACACCCTCTACCCTTCTGAGCTCCGGCCTGACACTTATCTATATTAAACCATAAACTTAACAATAATAATAATAATAAACTTTATTTCCATTTCAATACAATGGGTATTCGTCAGCCAGGGCAAGCCCCAACCCCCCACTGTGGTGTCCAAACACAGCAGTTCCTGCCAGTAAACAGCTTAAACTCTCGGTCTTGGACGGGAACCGATCTTTCGACCTCGTGAATGCGAAGCCAGCGCGTTACCACTGTACTAGCCAGCAGGCTCATCAAAAGCATATCATAGATTTTTGCCAAGGTGTTCATTATACTTATGCCCCGATAGTTTCCGCAATCTCTTCTATCCCCAGATTTAAATAGAGTGATCAGTTTATTGTGGCACCAAGCAAATGGATAAAGGACATTTAAGAAAAGGAAATTAAAAATTGTAAGGAAAAAGGATAACCATGTCTGTGGTAGCATCGTAAATAAACCAGGGCACATTCCAATATAACTCTTATCTTTTTTTATACTTTGCACTGCCATGTCTAACTCTTGAGCAGTAAAGGGATCATCCAATATGGGAATATTAGGTGAGTCTGACACATCAATGATTTGATTAGGATTAACTGTCGGAGGATTAAACAAATTTTCGAAATGCAATTTGAAATTGACATCTTCAGGTTGCACATCATTGGGTTCCACCACATTGCCATTCCAGTTAATAGATTTCCATATAATTTTTGGATCATTTTTTTTAAATATTCTCCTCCATCGAGGGTGGTCTTGATCCCATCCATTAAACTCTAACTCCCCAGATTGAAAAACTCTGCAGTCTCTTGCTACATTATTGATAATCTTATTACCTCTCTCTAATATATTAAAAATGTTCTCATTATGAATTTCAAATAATTCTGGGGGCTGAGTTTCATTCATGACTAATTTGAATCTATCCAAGTCTACATTCTTATGGGAAGGACCCCGGATTGTGTAAATGTTTTCAATATATTGAACATTATAGCAAGAACTACCTAAATTTAAAGCCCTCTCCATCAGCAAGGATGGCACTGTTTCCTGAATATCATTAAGATCAAGTTGAAACATTAGTGGGGCGTGGTCAGATCCTACAATATTCTGGTTCATTTCAACAGATTTTACATATTTCAGTGTATTTTCTTTTAAGACACATACATCAATCTCAGATATCCAATTTGATCCTCTTTTAAAGGATAAACCTCCTTCTAACCTTTTACCCTTATATACTAGGTGATTACCTATCACCATTGTGCTGCCACGGCAAAGGTTCAGCAATTGTCTCCCATTTTCATTTACACTTGTATCTATTACCCCTTCATATTTGTATGATTTGAAACTTTCATCATAAAGAATAGGTATACCTACACGCGAATTCAAATCACCCATTAGTACAACCTTATTGTGTTCATTCACAACTGCGCTTAGGTTACCAAAACAAGCTGGCTGAAAATAAGGAGAGTCATTCGGTGGTATATATACCCCACCAAATGCAAAGCCTGGAAAACATAATAAAGGCTTTTCCTGGTCAAATATATATTTCGTATAAAAGAAAAGAATTGTCTTCATAAACTTTCATCAAGAAATATACTTATCTAACATTTCTAGCACTTCTAACAGTAAAAACTGCCACACTGATTTTCTGCTGCCACATCAGTCACCAATACGAACACCAATATCTCCTCTTTTCCTATAACTGATACTGCTACTACTACCACTACTATTACTAATACTAATACTAATAGTCCCTCCTCTCCTCCTCGTCCCCCTCTTTCTCCTTCTTTTCCTCACCCTCCTTCTCCTCCTTCTCACCCTCCTTCTCCTCCTCTTCCTCCTCCTTCTTCTTCTTCTCTCATAAATATAAATCCTTGTTAGCCATTAAAAAGGATAGTCCCATAGAGATGCCAGAAACTGGTGCAGACAGCTTGCTATTAAGACATGATAAAAGAAAAATATATTGAGAGAGAGAGAGAGAGAGAGAGAGAGAGAGAGAGAGAGAGAGAGAGAGAGAGAGAGAGAGAGAGAGAGAGAGAGAGAGAGAGAGAGAGAGAGAGAGAGAGAGAGAGAGAGAGAGAGAGAGAGAGAGAGAGAGAGAGAGAGAGAGAGAGAGAGAGGCTCCGAACATCCCATAACATTTTAAAATTTCCACAGTAAACCATAATTTTCCTTAAGTATTATTATATGACGAATAATATATTAAAAGATTTCGTCATGCTGCTTTGCCTGTCTACCTTACATAAAAGTACACACAGTATAGGAAAAGTAAAGGAAGAAAACTAAGCTAAACTTCCTCAGACTAATACAGAGCATAGGACCATCTGAAAAATATTCCTCAAAATGTTACAAGTTTTAAAGTAAAGATGATATATTCTAATTTTTTTTAATAACTTAAAGTGTCGTATGACAAACCCAAGGAAATATTTTTTTCTGTTAATCGTAGATTGAAAAATGAGTGCTTCGAATCATGATGTGCAGGAAAAATCTATATAAGGAATTTGTCTGCATGGAAAGAACATGTTCTTTTCATCTACGAAGTACTAACACGATAATATATATATATATATATATATATATATATATATATATATATATATATATATATATATATATATATATATATATATATATATATATATATATATATATAGACCTGATATAAGAATAGTGTAAAGGAAAAATTCTCATCAGTTCCATTCTTCACATTAAAGTTTATTAACTTTAGAAGCATAGATTAGAAAATGAGTTCTTCCAAACATGGGACATTTCTTATTCTAGTCTTAATGCAAATATATATTCCACTTAGTGCATATATGATGCTATCGATAGACACTACAGCAAGCAATAAGATATGTATAAAATGATATAGAACTTTTTCCATCAATTAGATACCCTTTTTTTGTTATGCTTTATGATATTATTTCATTTTAACAGGTTTCAAATGGAAGAAATACAACATTGTGAGTATGTAATGCGTTAATGCTAAATCTTATGCAGTATTTCTAAAACATTTGAACAGCTGTTCAATATTAATCTTCAGCTGAAAAATTTTGAATGTTGAAAAAGCACGAGGAATATAAATATATATATATATATATATATATATATATATATATATATATATATATATATATATATATATATATATATATATATATATATGAATTATTTTTTACCCCGACCGGTACTCGAACCTAGGACTTACGATTACTAAGTCAAGGCGCTACCACTACACCACAAAAGGTTAAAAGGAATCCAACCTTATAGCTTATATCTGTTATACTTAGGAATGAACGCATTCTAACTGAATGCCACTATGTTCATATTACAGATTCCCCAACCTCACTCGTGGCTTCATTTTAGCATTTAATTCAATTCCCAATCTCATTCGGGCTATGAAATAACCAAATAAGCACATTACATATGTGAAAACATGAATCATTCATGTTTTCACATATGTAATGTGCTTAATTGATATATATATATATATATATATATATATATATATATATATATATATATATATATATATATATATATATATATATATATATATATATATATATATATATATATATATATATATGCTGCAAACACTCTTGACATATTTTTTACTTCTAGCCCTTCAAGCTACTCTTATTCTGTGCTTTCCCCTCTTGGTAAATCTGATCACTCTATGATCTCTGTCTCTTCCATTTTCGCTCCCCCTCCACCAATCCCTCCTACTCAATGCCGCCTTTGGCACTTCGAGCGAACCCAACATGAAAATTTGCGTAACTTTCTCTTTGACTTCCCATAGGATGACTACTGCTTTCGGTCCTGCAACCCTGATCGGGTGGCTGTAAAAGTTGCCGAGATCATGACCGCGGGAATGGAGGCGTACATCCCCTCTTCTACAAAAACTTTCTCTCCCCCTAAACCTTGGTTTGACCATGCCTGCTCCATGGCTATCCAGGCTAGGAATCAGGCTCACCGATCATACCAAGCCTCTCCTTCCGATTTAACTCGCTCTGCTTTTATTATAGCTAGGAATCGCTGTACAGCTCAGATTCGAAGGTCTAAGGCTTCCTTTATAAGAAGGAAAGTTGATGACCTTAACTCGTCTCCCATCGACAAATGCTTCTGGTCCTTAGCCAAAAACCTCTCCAAAAACTTCTGTAACTCTAGCTTTCCCCCTCTCATTCGTGCTGATGGTTCTATAGCTTGCTCTCCCAGTGACAAAGCCACTCTCTTTGGCTCTCATTTCTCTGCCAACTCTTCTATCAACAATTCCAGCGCACCTGTTCCTCAGTCTTTTCCCCTTTCTAACCCTATGCCCTCTCTTATCCTTTCTTCACACAAAGTTCATAAGGTTCTTCGCTCGCTCAAGACAAACAAGGCATCTGGTCCTGATGGTATCCCTGCAAGGTTCCTTAAGGAGTTTGCAGATGAACTGGCTCCCGTGCTTTGCCGTCTTTTTCGCCTTATTCTATCAACCAGTATCTATCCTTCATCTTGGAAGCATGCTCTAGTTCAACCTGTTCCTAAGAAGGGTGACCGCTCTATTCCTTCTAACTACCGACCTATTGCTCTAACCTCCTCTATTGTTAAAGTTTTCAAAACTTTGCTCAATGCTCACTTCTTGAAACGCCTTGAATCTAACTCACTTATCTCCGATCACCAGTACGACTTCCGCAAGGCAAGATCCACTGGTGATCTCCTGTCCTATCTTACTCATGTATGGTCATCTTCACTGAGGAACTATGGGGAATCCTTTGTCGTCGCCCTTGATATCTCTAAGGCTTTTGACAGAGTCTGGCACAAGGCTCTGTTGGCCAAACTACCTGCCAATGGCTTTACCCCTTCTTTCTGTTCTCTGATTTCCAGTTTTCTTACTGACCGTTCTATATCTGTAGTTGTTGATGGCACGACATCTAGCCCTTTCTCTGTTTCCAGTGGTGTTCCACAGGGCTCTGTTCTTTCACCTACTCTCTTCCTTCTCTTCATCAATGATCTTCTACAATCCCCATCTTCCTCTCTTCTTCATGCCTTTGCCGATGATTCTACCTTTCAGTTTTCCTCTGCCTTTTCTTCTCAACCTTCATCTGTTACTCGTAATCAATCTCGTATCACTCTTTTTCCTACTCTTAACCCTGATTTGCAGAGAGTATCTGAATGGGGCACTCAAAATTTAGTTAAATTCAATGCCTCCAAGACACAGTTTCTGGCTATCTCTTTATCTTCTTCTCCTCCTTCTTCTAACCCTATTGTCTTCGAAACTAATGAAATTTACCCTCCTAACTCTATTAATATATTAGGAATCCATATAGCCTCTAACTTGTCTTGGAGGAATCACATAATCCAAATTTCTAAATCTTCATCCAAAAAATTGTGGGTTTTGTTTCGTTTTCGTCATTACTTTTCCTCATTGCAGTTACTTAAAATTTACAAAGGTCTTATCCATCCCTGCTTAGAATACTGCTCACACATCTGGGGTGCTTCTTCCTTTACTTATCTTCTTGATAGGGTTGAATCTAAGGCAGTCAGACTCATTAATGATCCTTCTCTTACTTCTAACCTGGATTCTCTCTCTCTTCGCCGTAAGGTATCTTCCCTTTCACTTTTCTATCGCTACTACTTCCATCGCTGCTCTGATGAGTTGACGAGTTGCATCCTTCCTCCACTGCCGAGGCCACGTAACACTCGCCAAGCGGCCTCATTTCACAGGTACTGTGTGGAGATTTGTAGCTCGCGGATTGGTCAGTGCAGCAACTGCTTATTCCCATCTACCTCCAAACTCTGGAACTCTCTTCCTCCTTCTGTCTTTCCTAATTCTTATGACCTTTCATCCTTCAAAAAGCAGATCTATCGTCATCTCAGAGCCTAGTCCTCCATATCTCTGGGTCCTCTTTTATTTGACTGTTTTTTCTGCCTGTCGTTTTCCTTTGTGTGACATTACCTCATCTCTGCCTTGCCCATAACCTTTTTCTTTTCCTTCATCTTTGCATTTTCTCGTGCCCGGGCCTTTGTTGATGAGGGCAGTTTCTGCCTGTCCCGGTGTCACAGTCTTAAAAAAAAAAAAACCTGTCTACCTCAACCACTCCTCTCAGCTCCTTGAGGATATAGGGTTACCACGTCTCCCCCCTTTACATCATGCTAGGGTCACTGACAAGGTAGGCGGGCAAGGATATTCTACAGTGAAGCCCCACAATTTCATCACATGGCAACTTTCCTCACACCCGTCCATCACAGTTCACCGAACTAGCAGGTTCGAGAAATCCCTTTTACCCCAGTCGTCTATTCAAAATCCTCCTCCATTCATTCCTATCTTTTGCACACACTCTTCCCTGTCTCACTGACATTCCACGTGCATTTAATGCCCTTTTCACGCCTTCCATCCATCTCATTCTAGGCCTCCATCTTGACCTAACTCCAATCTCTACTGCACTCCACACTGTCTTCACTATTCGATCATCATTAATCATTTCCATTTGTCCAAACCAATCATTACTCTCTGATCTATCCTATCCGACAGCTTCATTTCAACACCCGTTCTCTGTCTGACACCTTCATTTCTTATTCTATCTATTCTAGATACATCAATCATACTTCTCAAACATCTCATCTACATTACATTCAACTAGTTCCTTTCATCCTCTCTTGCATTCCATGTCTCTGCTCCATACAATGCTGTCCACACAATCACATCATTATATATCCCTCTCTTTACAGTCATTCCCAAATATCTGTTTCTCATTAAACTTTTCTATCCACCTAGAAATTTACTTGCTTCCTTCACTCTGTGATTTACCTCTACACCCACTCGTCCACTCTTTGATACATGCTCCCCCAGATACTTAAAACTCTCAACTTCTTCAAGCAACTCTCCATTCACTAGTACATTCAGTCTGCCCACATTAACACTCCTCATGCAATTAAGGACTTTATTATTACCAACATTCACCGGCAACTTCCTTCATTCACAGACAAACTCAGTTACTGACAGGTATTGATCCATCCTACTCTTGGACATATTAATTGAAGTACTTCTAACTACGTTTTATCGGAGACTGTTTCACTTATCAACAATATCGTTTGTAAAAAAGTACATAGAGGTGTCGAGGTTGGCCCTGTGTCCTCTCAGCTATATGCTACTCTCTAGTGTCAGAAGACTTAGTGCTAACGTAAATAGACTTTCTAGTGGTATATTCTAAATGCCTTTGAGAATTTTGAAACGTTTGATTAAAACTCCTCTCAGATGTCTCATGGTTCGAGTTGTCCCAGCCATTCCTCATAGGTGTTATTGTGGATAGATGAAATTAATTTCGTGGCCGTCCTCTGTACTACTCTACTTTGTGTATGTTTTTGTATGATAACGGGTCCCAGAATTGTACTGCACACTCTTAATAAGGTCTCACAAGGCTGTTATATGGCGGCAATCATGATCTCTTTAGCTTTATACGTGAAATTTCTGTTTATGAATCCTAGCATTCTACTAGCTACTTTTGCCGCCTCATTACACTGTAGTGAAAATTTAAGATTATCTGAGACAATTACGATAAAATCTTTAACATTAGGTTCCCTTTTTATTTGATGTCTTTTAATACTGTACCTGTAGTTTTTGTTGAGTCTCCCGACTTGTAAGATATGACATTTGTTTACATGAGAGGGCATGTCCCATTTATCTGACCATTCGGAGATTTTTATTTAGGTCATCGCCCTGCAATTTTAATTTTTCGTTTTCATTTATTGTCACATTACCTATTTTGGGATTATCGGCAAACTTGGAAATAGTACTGTGTAACCCTACGCGTATGTTATTAGTTGATATAATGAATAAGATGGATCCTACTACTGTTCCATGTGGAACTCCGCACGGGTTTCCTGTCTAATGCTTGTGCATTTAGTACTACCTTCTGTTTCCGAATTTGCACTCACTTTTCTACCATGGTACCGATATTACCTGTTTTCCTCAGTACCCTGGCTTTAATCCTCAACTTATAGTGGGGAGGGGACCTTATCAAGTGCTTTTTGAAAATCTAGGCAGAATGTTACTGTAGCGTGGATGGAACAGCTTATGGTAAAATTCTAGTATATTTTCTAAGTATGATATATTTTACTGAATCCATGTTGTGTACCGATGGTCTGATTTTGTTCTTCTAGAAATTTTCTACCTTGTTCTTTACGACTGATTCCAAAATTCTACATACAACCGAGGTCAAGCCAATAGGTCTATAGATTCTTTTTTTCAGTTTTTTTTTTTTTAATACGGGTGTAACGTTAGCCTTTTTTCAATCGTGGGGAACTTATCGTTCTAGCAATGATGCATTAAATATATCAGTGTGTGTTTTCGCTATTTGTTCTTTTACATATTTTACTATATTTCGCGATATATTATCAGGTCCTGAATATTTGTTAACTTTCGCTTTCTCAAGTTTTCCGAGTACTTGTTTCTCTGAGACGAGGAGGTTGAGAATGTTATGCTTAGACTTAATTATTTCTTCGGCTTTTATAACTTTGATATTTTTGTGAAAACAGTGCTGAAATAATCATCTAATGGTTTAGCCATTTCCGCGTCGTCTGTTGCAATATCACCTGCCTCAATAATTAATGGTGCTATTCTACTTTTTATTTGTTTCCTGATATTAATGTATCTATAAAAATTCTTGGGGTTGCTCTTACAACCTTTAGCTATTTTTGTTTTGCAGTTTCTCTTCGCTTGCATAATTTTTTTTTTTGTACTTCTCTTCTCACTGTGTTATGCTGTTCTGTAATATGTAGGTCAGAGTTATACTTTTCTTTTAAGTTTACATAATCAGTTTCTGATGTATGGGCCGTACCACACCGTTTTGTTTCTTTTACCTACTCTTATGTTACATGGAAAAATATACTTTTTTTGTTGGTATAAGATATGATCTTTGAGGCATACCCACTAGTCGTTGGCTGTATTGCCCTGCAATGCTATATCATACAGCTCATCTTTCAGTCTGTCAAAGTTACCTTCACTAAAGTTTGGCATATATATATATATATATATATATATATATATATATATATATATATATATATATATATATATATATATATATATATATATATATTTTTTTTTTTTTTTTTTTTTTTTGAGGGGCTATACTGACTACTGCTAATTCTAAATTTAACCATGTTATGATCTCCCTTCCTAACAGTTTACGGGCCTCAGTGTTTTAAATTAGATATTATCAAGTCTAAAAAATCACTTTTTGGTGTCAGTTCCATTAGATACTTAAACAGAAAATTGACTTTAACGAATTCAATCAGTCTATCTAATTAACTTTCGAAATGTGAGTGGTCATGCTAATTTATTTCAGGTAGGTCAAATTACCCATTATGATAGCACCATTACCCGATATTAAACGTAGCAATCATTCATGCATTAGTCAATCGGTTTCCCGTACTTCTGAGGGCCGTTTAAATACTATGTTTACAATGATTTTGTTTTTTATCGTAGTTATTTGTGTACACAGATGCTCAACACTTTTGTCCAGAGTCGTGTCAATTCGATTGGGTGAAAAGAGAGTTTTTGCAATACAGTGCCACTCCCCCACATCTTTCCACTCCGTCTCTGTTAAATAATTCAAAATCTGATAGTTGGCACACTTCGATTAAATCTATTTCATCTGTGTTCAGAGAGAGAGAGAGAGAGAGAGAGAGAGAGAGAGAGAGAGAGAGAGAGAGAGAGAGAGAGAGAGAGAGAGAGAGAGAGAGAGAGAGGAGAGAGAGAGAGAGAGAGAGAGAGAGAGAGAGAGAGAGAGAGAGAGAGATACCTTCTCTACCCCAGAATATTAGAAATACACGTGATAATTCTGAAACTAATTTGTTACAGGAGAGAGAATAGTGAGGCATATATAAATATCTAATCCATTTCTTTGTGACATTATCTGTCTGTCTGTCTGTATGTCTGTCTGTGTTTGTTTGTTCGTCTGTCTGTCTGTCAGTCTGTCTGTCTGTCTCTCTCTCTCCTCTCTCTCTCTCTCTCTCCTCTCTCTCTCTCTCTCTCTCTCTCTCTCTCTCTCTCTCCTCTCTCTCTCTCTCTCTTTATATATATATATATATATATATATATATTATATATATATATATATATATATATATATATATATATATATATATATATATGAAGCAAAAACAGGCCCATAAATAAAACACAAAAAGAAGCGAAGATGTACTATATATAACGACTGGACTCCAGTCCTCTTCATTTGTACCTGAAGAGGACTGGAGTCCAGTCGTAATATATAGTACATCTTCGCTTCTTTTTGTGTTTTATTTATGGGCCTGTTTTTGCTTCATGTTGTGCTGTGATATAACAGTTTATTTTGCATATATATATATATATATATATATATATATATATATATATATATATATATATATATATATATATATATATATATATATATATATATATATATATTTATATGGGTATGGTAGGAAAACCCATAAAGAAAACAAGGAATATATATATATATATATATATATATATATATATATATATATATATATATATATATATATATATATATATATATATTATATATATATATACATATATATATGGTAGGAAAACCCATAAAATAAAACAACAGAAATATATACATAAGAATACTTATTAATTTCGTGACCTTGACTGGCTACCTTCTCAAAGTACAATTGCCATTTGAGGTCACGAAATTAATAAGTACTTTATATATATATATATATATATATATATATATATATATATATATATATATATATATATATATATATATATATATATATATATATATATATATTCGTTGTTTTATTTAATGGGCTTTTCCTACCATTTTAGACTGCATGTTAACAGTTCAGTGTTATTAATTTTTTTTTATTTACCATGGCTGTCGTCCCCACTTTGGGGGGTAGCCAACATAAAAAAAAAAACAATAAGGGGCTTACTTTGCTCTATGGGCAATGACAAGGGAGCTAGCGACTGTTCAGATGGCACTGCTGTAGTGCCACAGCCCATCCTCTCGGTTTTTCCACAACCTGTGTCGCTTCATGACCGACGAGTCACCTGCTTCCCCTATCACAGGGCTACCTCTGTAAGATGCAGCCCCGTGGTAACAGCAGATACCCATCAGAGCTGCGTCACAATCGCTCGCCATTCATTCCAATTCCTAGCACGCTTACTTGCTTCCCTCACATCCATCCTCCAATCATTCAGGGTTCTTCTTACTCCATCCATCCACCCAAACCTAGGCTTCCCTCTAGCATTTCTGCCATCAACTCTCGCATTCATCACATTTTTCAGCAGTCTTTCATCAACCATCTTCTACATATGGCCAAACCATCTCAGAACATTCATATCTACTGTGGCTTCCAATTCTCTCCTCACACCTGATCTTGCTCTCACCACTTCATTCCTAACCCTATCCAACCGAGATACACCAATCATACTCCTCAGGCATTTCATATCAAACATATTTAGTTTCCGTCTCTCTCTTATTTCATACCCCATAACTCTGATCCATACATCACAGTTGGCACAACCACTTTCTCATACAAAACTTTCTTAACATTCATATTCAACCCTCTATTCTTCATCACTCCTTTCAATACACCTAACACTTTACATCCTTCAATCACTCTGTGACACACATCTGCTTCCACCCCACCACTTGCAGCTATAACCGAGCCTAAATACTTAAACTGATCAACTTCCTCAAGTGTCTCTCCATTCAACATAACATTCGATCCAGCACCATCCTCATTTCTTCTACACCTCATAACCTTACTCTTTCTCACATTCACTCGCAACTTCCTTCTCTCACACACCATTCCAAATTCTGATACTAACTGACACAGCTTCTCCTTTGACTCTGCCACCACCACAGTATTATCTGCAAATAGCAACTGATTCAGTTCCCACTCATCATCATCCCCTTCTACCATTCTCAAGCCTCAACCACGCACTCGCTCATTCACCTCTCTTTCGACTCCATCAATATACAAATTGAACAGCCATGGTGACATCACACATCCCTGTCTCAGTCCCACACTCACTGGAAAAAACTCACTTACTTCATTCCTTACCCTAACACAAGCTCGACTGCCCTAATACAAACTTTTCACTGCTTGCAACAGTCTATCATCAATTCCATATAATCTCAAAACATTCCACATTGCCTTTCTATCAACTCTATCATATGCTTTCTCCAGATCCAAAAATGCAAAATACACATCCTTACCCTTTGCTAAATATTTCTCACATAACTGCCTAACTATAAAAATCTGATCTGCGAAACCTCTCTCTCTCCTAAACCACTCTGCACTTCTGCAATCATATTTTCTGTCTTATCCCTAATCCTATTAATCAGTATCCTACCATGCACTCTTCCTACAACACTCAACAAACTTATACCTCTAAAATTACTGCAGTCATACACATCTCCCTTATCTTTGTAGAGGGGCACCATACAAGCAAACACCCATTCCACTGACACCATTGACAACTTAAAGCATATATTAAACACTCTCACTAACCATTCCAATGCTGTCACACCCCCTTCTTTCATATCTCCGCTCTCACACCATCCATTCCAGGTGCTTTACCTGCTTTTGTTTCATCTAATTCCCTTTTCACCTCGTCTCTTGTAATTTCTCTCTCATTTTAATCTCCCATTATTGGCACTTGAACACCCCCCACTGCCACTATACGTACCTCTCTATCTTCCTCAGCATTCAGCAACCATTCAAAATATTATGCCCATTTTTCCCTTGCATCGTTCCCTCTTAACATCTGTCCATTCACATCTTTCACTCGATCCACCCTTCCTTACTATCTTCACTTCTTTCCAAAACTTCTTTTTATTCTCCTTATATGACCTACTAAAATCCTGTCCCCACCAAACATTTGCCAACCTCATCTCTTCCTCTACCTTCCGCTTGGTTTACACATTTTTCTCCCTATATCTTTCATACTTCTCCCTACAGTTACATTGCAGCCATTCCTCAAAAGCCCTCTTTTTTTTCACCTTCATTTTCACCCCTTCATTCCACCACTCGCTGCCCCTCCTCATGTCACCTCCAACAAACCTCTTTCCACACACATCACTTGCATGTCCCACAAAACCAACTTTCATCAAGCCCCATTCCTCCCCTAACTCCCCAACTTCTCTCTCTTTCACCCTGTTATATGCCACTTTCAACCTGTCCTGATATTCCTACCTCTTCTCTGGCTTTTTTAACTCTTCCACCTTCACCACTTCCCTTCTACATCACCCCACTCTATTTCCCCACTCTTTTGCTACTACCACATTTGCTTCAACCAAAATATGGTCAGACATCCCAGCAGTCACACCCCTAAATGCATGCACATCTTTCACTCTTCCAATCATTCTCTTTGCTACCAACACATAATCCATCAATGCTCTTTCTTTCACTCTTCCATTTGCCACTCTCATCCATTTATACTTATTTATTAACTTCTCCTTGCAAAAAAACTATTACCTATCACCAACCTTTGCTCCACACACATATCTAACAGTCTCTTGCCACTCTCATTCCCACCTGGTACCCCATACTTTAATACAACACCTTCTACCTCTCCATCACCCACTCTGGCATTCAAGTCACCCAACACAAATACATAGCTCCTTCTACTCAGACCATCCACGCACCTACATAACTAATTCCAGAATTCATCCCGCCCTTCCTCAATTCTCTCACATCCTGGCCCATACACACTAACAAAAGTCCAACCTTCCCTACCCATCCTAACCCTCCCCACATCAGCCTAAATGACACTTTTGTCCATATCACTACCTTATCTACCATCCAATCACTCAGCAATAATGCCACACCTTCTCTCGCTCTCCCACTTTCAATCCAAGACACCCTACCTGTTACCTCACCAAATGCCACTTCTCCTTTTCCTTTCATCTTCGTCTCACACAATGCCAATACATCCATCCTCCTCCTACCAAACATATATCCAATCTCACATCTTTTGCTCTCTATCGAGCTACAACCACGCACATTTAGACACCCCAAAACTAGAGTTTGGGGAGAAGTTACTCTCCCCTCTACTCCCCTTCTTCTTTGACGTCTCGCAGGATGTAAATGAAATGGGAGGATTCCCAATTCCCTAGCCCGGTCCACTTTTAGTCGCCTCTTACGACACGAAGGAAATATGTTCTGGCTATTCCTTGGTGTTGTGTCCGCCACCACAGGGCACAAGCCCGCCACCACAGAGCACTTGCCCGCCACCATATAAGTACTTTATATATATATATATATATATATATATATATATATATATATATATATATATATATATATATATATATATATATATTATATATATATATATATATATAGATAGATACTGTCAACTAGTATCTATCCTTCATCATGGAAGTATGCTCTAGTTCAACCTGTTCTCCTGCCCTATCTTACTCATGCATAGTCATCTTCTCTGATGAACTATGGGGAATCCCTTGTCATCGCCTATGATATCTATAAGGCTTTTGACAGAGTCTGACACAAGACCCTGTCTGGCAAAATCCCTGCCTATGGCTTTACCCCTTCTTTCTGTTCTCTGATTTCCAGTTTTTTTTTACTGACCGTTTTATATCTGTAGTTGTTGATGGTGCGACATCTAGCCCTTTCTCTGTAACCAGTGGTGCTTCACAGGGCTTTGTTCTTTCACTTACTCTGTTCCTTCTCTTCATCAATAATCTTCTACATTCCCCATCTTTCTCTTTTCTTCATGCCTTTGCTAATGATTCTACCCTTCACTCTTCCTCTGCCTTTTCTTCATAACCTTCATCTGCCACTCGTAATCAGTCTCGTAATCTACTCTCAACTCCGATTTGCAAAGAGTATCTGAGTAAGGCAATCAAAATTCAGTTGAATTCAATGCCTTTAAGACACAGTTACAGGCTATCTGGTTAATTTTTTCTCCTCCTGATAATCATATTGTCTTCGAAACTAATTAAATTTTCCCTCTTAATTCTATCAACATATTAGGAATCCATATAGCCTTTAACTTGTCTTGGAGGAATCACATAATTCAAATTTCTAAATCTTCATCCAAAAAATTGCGGTTTTTGTTTCGTTTTCGTCATTACTTTTCCTCTTTACAGTTACTTAAAATTTAAATAGGTCTCATCCGTCCCTGCTTAAAATACTGCTCACAAACTGGGGTTCTTCTTCTTATACTTATCTCCTTGATAGTGTTGAATCTAAGGCAGTCAGACTCATTAATGATCCTTCTCTTACTTCTAATCAGGATTTTCTCTCTCTTCGCCGTAAGGTATCTTCCCTTTCTCTTTTCTATCACTACTACTTCCACCGCTGCTCTGATGAGGCCACGTGACACTCGCGAAGTGGCCTCATATCACAGGTACTGTGTGGAGATTTGTAGCACACAGATTGGTCGGTGCAGCGACTGCTTCTTCCCATCTACCTCAAGGCTATGGAACTCTCTTCCTCCTCCTGTCTTTCCTAATTCTTATGACCTATCATCCTTTAAAAAGCAGATCTATCGTCATTTCAGGGCCGAGTCCTCCATATCTCTGGGTCCTCTGTACTTTGATTTTTTTTCTGTCTGTCGCTTTTCACTGTGTGATATTACCTCATCTCTGCCTTGTCCTTAACCTTTTTCTTTTCCTTCGTCTTGGTATCTTCTCGTTCCCGTGCCCTTATTGATGAGGGCAGTATTTGCCTCTCTCGATGTCACACTCATCCATAAAATGTATGACAGAGTACGAAAAGAGAATATGGTTTCTATTGATAATCGCTACTAAAAAGGGAAGCGTGCGGCCACATCTTTTTAGGCCCTATATAGTTACTGTATTTCAAGTTTTTAAAGCGAAAATTAATATATCCCGAGACATCATGATCTTTGCTGATGATTTACTTTCTGGACATGAGATAAAAAATGAGCTTTGGGGGAACCTTTATTTGATTTATTGAATGCTTCAAAGATGCAGTCCTGAGAATGCATACTACGAAAACCAATAACTATTACGTAAGAATATCCATGCAGCATCAAGCAGGAGATAATAAATACTAAAACATCATTCAAATATCTTGGTTGCATCTTTACAAACATAGGCGATAAAACAATGCCAAAATTATGATAATGATAAAGAAATATAATTTTGTTTATGAGTGTGACAACTGGACAGGCAAAAAAAAATACCTTCATCAGTAAAGGCCCGGGCACGAAGAAAACACCAAGACGAAGGAAAAGAAATAGGTCATGGACAAAAAAGTTGAGGCAATAATACACGAAGGAAAAGGACACACTGAAAGGATAGTCAAAATACTGAGGACTTAGAGATATGGCAGGATTAGGCCCTGAGATGACGATAGAACCGCTTTTTGAAAGAAGACAAGTTATAAGAATTAGGAAAGACAGAGGAAGGAAGAGAGCTCCAGAGTTTGGAAGTATTTGGGAAGAAACAGTCACTGCACAGACCTATTCTCGAGCTACAAATCTCCACACAGTACCTGTGAGACGAGGCTAGCTCTCTTCCTAACAGTGAAAGATGCGAGTCGTCCTAAAGGCATCCACAGAACCATATTGGAGGGAGTGATTGCACCGATAACGATGTATGGATCAGAAAGCTTAACTAAGACAAATAAAGATAGGAGTAAAATTCAAGCTCCATCGATGAAAACCTAGTAAAGAGAACACGGAGAACCAAAATTTAAAATTAAAATATAAAAAAGAATGGTTGGTGTGGCTCCTATATGAGGTAATACTGAAACACGAAAGTTGAAAGTGGTTGGGGCATTTGGAGAGAAAGTTGAACTGCCAGGTGAAGATGGAACGGGATGCCAAATGGAAGGGAGGTTGAGGTGAACCTCGAAAATATTTGTTAGATGCGATGGAAGGT